>JAOXJP010234295.1:0-10182 GCA_025762735.1 Platanus orientalis | reverse complement strand
CCCCACATCTGGAAATCCAAAAAGAAAAAAGGGCAAAAATGCCTAAAATGGATTGTTTTTTATGTGCTACTTGCTCATTGGTCCCCTAAACATGTGGGATCTCATCATGGGCAAGTTATAACCCTACTAAAACCTCAATTAGCTCATTTTGTCTCATTAGAGCAAATAATGAGAGAGTTAGAGAGATTAGGGAAATTTTTGGAGCTAAGTGTGGGAGTTCTTCTCCAATTGGGTAATTTTCACTCCCAACCCTGAAAATTTGTTGAGATAGCTTGTTTTCTTTCTAGATTTCTTTTATCTATATGATTTATGCTAAGCCTAATCATTTTACAGAAGCTAGAGGGAAGGGAAAAGAAGTTTTAAAAGGATTTGAAGCTTAAAGAAGGAAGAAGCTAAGTTTTTGTGAGTTTTCATACATGATGTGTTACTCCTTTGCAATTTTGTCCTTCTATTCATTTGTATTCATCATTTTGTATGAGATATCAATTTTTCATGATTTGATTTCTAAATCTATGAGATCTTGGTGAGTTCACATTACTTGAACCTTATATCTATGAGGTTTTTTGTGAGTTTCCATACATGATGTGCTACTCCCCTTGTTTCTTCTATTGCTTCTTCATGGTTATTTATCTATTTGACAAGTATTTTAGTTTCTTCATCTCTTGATTGTTAATCCATGAAGTGTTCATACATGATGTGCTACTCCTTTGTTCCCTAATTGATTTATTCATGGTTATTCCCTATTTTGATTTCAATATCATATTATAGTCAAGTCTTTAAAGTTTGGAAAGTTTTCTTCATCCAATTACTAAATCCATGGAGGATTAGTAAGTTCTCATGTCGATTTCTCTACTCTCTTGATTTTTCTTTACTTTCCTCCATTTTTTGTTACCCTTTCAGGGGAGATTACATATTTTCATTGTTTCTTGTTATAGATTTTGTGAATTGGTGATCCTACACATTCCATAGAATTATTCCTTTCATTATGTCTTGGTAAAACCCTTGATTACATGAATTTTTGGATTCTAGAAGTGTATTGTTAGATTTAATCCAGTTTGAGCACATGTTAGCTAAGATTTATTCATTCTCCTTAATTGCTATCATGGGTCATTGAAAATTTTAAGTTTCTCTTTATAATTGAATGTGAGAAGGCTAGATTCTTATGAAATTAAAAAGGAAAAAATGATTACTAATCTTTATGCTTGATGTTTGACTTGATTTCCCCATAGTTAAGACTCTTATTCATATCATCATTGCTAATTGGTAGTCTTTACTTACTTTGATTGGCTCCAAGCTTTGTTTCTTATGCTATCTCATATGTTAGTTTCTCATTGATGCCATTATTATGCTTTCTACTTGATTATATCTACTTACACTTGATTTGATGAACTCCATATTAGTATCATTGCATCCATATAACTTGTTTGAGATTTTTATACTATCGTTGGTTATGGGAAGTTATGAAAGGAATTTATGAGGATTTGGTTTTGGTGTGTGTATGAGCTATTATTTTTCGTTTGGTTTTAGGTATGGGTTTTATATGGTCTCATTGATGAATTTCTACTACATGGACATCTCTTGCATTGTATCCTTACGCAGTTACATGTTACTTTACATATGCATGGATTTCAAATTACTGTTTTGATTATGAGGATTTTGTTTTTGACCCAATCACAGGGTGACATTAATAGGTGAAGACGGCACTAGTGTCCCGCCAACCCTTTATGCCCTGGGGTTTTTTGCGGGTTAACCTTTGACGCTTGGGGGATTTTTGTGTGCTATATTGGTCTATTGACCCATTTCAGTTCAGGTATCCAATCATCGGGTCACATTAATAGGTGAAGATGGCACTAATTGCCCACAACCCTTGATGCCCTAAGGGATTTTTGCAAGCTAACCCTTAACGCCCTGGGGGATTTTTGTAAGCTACAATGGTCTTATGACCCATTTTTTGACCCAATCACTAGGTGACATTAATAGGTGAAGATGACACTAGTTGGCCACCATTTTTGTTCAAGATTTCAGTTTTGTCAGAGACCCTATATGGGTCATATGAGATTTCTGTTTTGTAAAGACCCTACGTGGGTTACATGATTCCAGTTTTGTTAGAGGCCCTATGTGGGCTAATCTGTTGGATTTGTTACAAGATGTTTAAACGAGATTTGGTTTAAGAACCCTACATGGGTTGAGTTGTTTTGATTCGAGGTGTGCTTTGTTGGAAACCTTTCATTGGTTATATGAGTTTGAGAGTTGCATTAAATTTCCATGAGCATGCATCTGTTTTGATATCTATTAGGTTAGGCAGCCTATGTGAGAGGTGCTAAGGCCTAAATATTTATAAGTATTTTTAAAGCAAACATTTGCATTGCACGTTGCACTTTCCTTATAAGCTACACATTACCGATTTCAGTTATAAGCTTTTGTTGATTTAGCTGATGCACTTCTGGAGCCTTTACTAGATTCTGATTATTGTTATAGTTAGATCGACTCTTATATAATTCATATGTTCTGATCTAATATTGTTTCGTACTCATGACATATGATTTATTCTGTGGGACATTATGTATGTTCTCCCATGGGCTTTATAGCGTATCCATGTTTTTACTACCATTTTAGGTGGTGCCCAGTAGTATCTGGTATCTTGCAGGTTTGGCCCCATAGATGGATCATGGGAGAAAGGGATGCTTGTTTACTTCTTTATATTCCTTTTATGTTCAGCACTTATTCATGTACAAATAGAGGTTTATAGTTATATACGTTATATTGAGGTGCTTGTAATTATGTTAGAGATGCTTTGTTGGTTGGCCAGTTTAGAGGGTCACATGATGTTATTGTTTATTTGGAGACTGTAGCTTTGATGTTGGATGTTGGAGATATTATTGAGTTATTTCCGCTGTGTGGTTTAGATTGTACATGTTTATATTTTCACTGCATTTTATGGATGCATGTTATTATCTTATGATTATGCTTCCACTGTGAATATTTGGTAATTGGATAAAAGAAACAAAAAAAAATCATTGTAAATCAGTAAGTTAAATAAGAAACCCCTTCCGCAAGGAAAGGGTAATGTCACACTCTGAGATCCATGACGCCATGCACATGCTTTTCTGCATTATTACCCCAATTTCCTCGTGTGGATTTCAAGACGTGATAGTTACCTTTATGGACACCAAAGTGTTGGGTTGAATTTCTAAAATCACCAAAAGTAAGTGCATATTGTTACAATTTGATATTATGAAAGATGATTCAACACTAATTTTATGGGAGAAGTGAAAGAAACTCTACATTGGAAAGAGTCCCACTACTAAGTTATATCTGAAGGGGTAATTATATAGGTTGGAGATGGAGTAAGGTGTGAATCTATTAGAACACTTAAATGTGTTCAACTAACTCTTGGATCAACTATACAGAGTTTGTGTCTAAGTGGATAAAAAAGACAAGACCTTATTGCTTCTTACCCCATTTTTTTATTCTTACAAAAATTTGGTGACGATATTATTATTAAGGGAAGATATATTAGGCCTAGAGGATGTCACAACATCACACCTATTTAATGAATTTATGAGGAGACCAAATCTTGAAGGAGGTCAAGATTTGGGGTTGGTTAGTTTGGTGGAGAATTACAAAAGAACATCATATATGAGGGGATGTTGAAATAGAAAGTTAAGGTCCAGTTTTAGAGGAAATGGTAAGTTCAATGTTTTTACTAAAAGGAATATGCCCACATTAAGAGGGATTGCCCATAACATATTGAACATAAAGAAAAGTGACAATCTCAGTAGAGAGTTAGCAGAGGAACATAAAGAATGCATTGGAGATGTTCTCACAGTCTAAAAAGGTATCACGCATCTCTTTTTCTCATGATGAATGGATATTAAATATAGGTTTTCATGTTCATATATGCTCTAATAAAGAACATATTGATACGTTCCAATAGAAGAAGACAAGTGTTGTTTCTTTAGGTGATGGGTTCACCTATGGCATCTTAGGTGTTGAGACGGTGAAAATTAAAAATTTTGATGGAGTGGTTCGTACTTTAGGTGGTGTGACATATGTCCCAAGGGTGAGAAGGAATATAATATCACTTGGCTGGTCGGATTTCACATGTTGTAAGTGGAGCCATGAAAATCATACATGACTATTTAGTCCTAGTGAAGGGAGAAAAGCATAATGATTTGTAAGCAAAGACAAGTGTTATAAGTTTTCAAGTGACGGACGATGGTGTGATAGTTCCTACAATTGGGGATGATAGGTCAAGGTCCCTCTCTAGAGTTTACTAGATGAATTGACTTAGGACAGCTAAACATGTGCATTGGTCATGTTGTGATCAAGTTGGGCGATGTCAGGACTAAATTATTCAACACAATTAGCTTGACAAGCTCTATCAAACTATCAAGTTTTGGTCGATCAGGAATGAGATTTGATTGATCAAACAAAATTAAAGCTTGATCAATTGAACCAAATCTCGATCAATTAAATATGCCCATATTTGGAAATTTGCCATAACGACTCTTCCAAACGACAATATTTTTTACCATTAGAAAATGATTCATTGGAGGACCTTTGAGCATGGTTCTTGATCCTCTATAAATATGGAAGAACCCCTAATGATTTGGACATGAACTACATATGAAAACCTCATGAAATTGTATCCAATTGTGAGCCAAATTGTTGAGTAGGAATGACCTTGGAGCTCCATCCATAAGCATACTCAAACTAAGGTCATTAGTTTAGCTCTCCCACACCTTGCAAAATATTGTGGATAGCTTGGAGATCCATCCCTATAGTAAAATACTATTTATTCATTGAGTGTGAACTATATAGTAGAATTAGCCTACCAAGAGGCAACCCAATACAAAAGATTTTTTACAACTTCACCGAATGTGTAGCCTTCACCGAAGCCATTGAAGGAGGATTTGCTAGCACTTGTTGGAGTCACCAAGTGCATATTCTCAAAGCGTCCATCCGAGGCACTAAATATGACGCACTCACTGGAGCCACTAGATGCGAGTTTACAAGGCGAGTGGATTCTTGTTGAACTTATAAGTAGTTTTAGTTTGTTAATTTATTGTAATAAATTAGAATACCTATTAATAAAATTAATTGGCTCGGGGAAAAGCCTTTAAGAGTGGACATAGGTACTGGAGGGTGGCCGAACCATTACAAACATATACATTGTCTATTCATTTATGTTGATTAATAATAATCTTTGAGAAATCTATTAGCTCTGTTCTCACTCTTCTATAGTGCATGATGGATCTCTGTGGTCTATGATAATATTGTTTGTATGCTTCCACTTTTATTCCATACACTTATGATTTCATTATTTGTTAGAATTTGAATAATTGTTTTTAAGTGCGGATTCTCAAAACGTCCATCTGAGTCACTAGACAAGGCACACTCACCGAAGCCACTAGGTGCAGGCTTACAAGGCGAGTGGATTCTCACTAAACTTGTAAATAGTTTCAGTTTATTAATTTGTTGTAATATATTAGGATATCTATTAATAAAATTAGTTGGCTCAGGGAAAAGCCTTTGAGAGTGGACATAGGCAACATAGGGTGGTCAAACCACTATAAACCTTGTTTATATTGTGTGGTTGCTTGTATACATTGTCTATTCATTTATGTTGATTGATAATAATCGTTGAAGAATCTATTAGCCTTATTCCTGCTCTGCTATAATTTGTTATAGTGCATGATAGAACCTCGTGGTCTATGATAATATTCTTTGTTTGCTTCTACTTTTATTCCATACATATATGATTTCACTATTTGTTAGAATTGGAATAATTGATTTAAGTATAAATTGAATAATATGTTGCATCAAGTTAAATTAATTTAGACTAGTTAAGTTGAGAATTATGCTAGATTCTATTCATCCCCCTCTAGGATAACATCCATATACCATATCCTTGCTATTTCAATTGGTATCAGAGCTATGTTGCTCTAATTGGGCTTAACATCCTGAGAAAAATGATCCTATAGATATCCAATATAGCCAAGGGCATGTCCATGGTTAGACCAACATATTTTGATGTTCTAACTATGCTTATTGGAAGGAGTAAATACATCTATAACAAGGATTATGACACCCTATTTTCTAGATACTGGGTTCATACCTGAATCTGTATGGATTTGAATAATATAATTTGTATGAACCAATATGTGATCCCTGCAAAAAGACTTCAAAAAAATTTCCATACGAAGTTATAAAAATAGTTAAAAAATAATTAAATTAAATTTTGAACAAAAATTACAGAATTACAGTGAGGAAATCAAAGACATCGATACCCTATTTTTGTGTTTTTAGTCATAAACTCAAATCCATTTAGAATATTTCTTTAAACAATGGTGATCGGTATGGAATATTTATAATATATATATATATACAAAAATAATAATGGATACAAGACTCTAATATAAAAATAGTTACAAAATAATTAAATTAAATCTTGAACAAAATTATAGAATTACAGTGAGGAAATTAGAGGCATTGATACCCTATTTTTGGATTTTTAGTCATAAACCCAAATCCATTTAGAATTTTTCTTTAAAAAAGGGTGATCTATATGGAATATATATAATATAAAAATAGTTAAAAAATAATTAAATTGAATTTTGAACAAAATTACAAAATTACAGTGAAGAAATTAGAGTCATTGATACCCTATTTTTGGGTTTTTAGTCATAAACCCAAATCCATTTAGAATTTTTCTTTAAAAAAGGGTGATCTATATGGAATATATATAATATAAAAACAGTTTAAAAATAATTAAATTAAATTTTGAGCAAAATTATAGAATTACATTGAGGAAATTAGAGGCATTGATACCCTATTTTTGGGTTTTTAGTCATAAGCCCAAATCCATTTAGAATTTTTCTTTAAAAAATGGTGATCTATATGGAATATATATAATATAAAAATAGTTTAAAAATAATTAAATTAAATTTTGAACAAAATTACAAAATTACAATGAGGAAATTAGAGGCATTGGTACCCTATTTTTGGGTTTTTAATCATAAACCTAAATCCATTTAGAATATTTCTTTAAAAAATGGTGATCGGTATGGAATATATATATATATACAAAAATAATAATGGATACAAGACTCTAATATAAACATAGTTAAAAAATAATTAAATTAAATTTTGGACAAAATTACAGAATTACAGTGAGGATATTAAAGGCATTGGTACCCTATTTTTGGGTTTTTAATCATAAAACCAAATCCATTTAGAATTTTTATTTAAAAAAGGGTGATCTATATGGAATATATATATTATATTACACACACACACACACACACACACACACACATATATATAGACAAAAATAATAACGGATACATGACTCTATTTTAGAAATCTTAGAGAAGTTGCCAAAATCCAAATGGTTTTGTGGGTAATAAGTTGTAAATTGTAAAATTGCTTTATAACCACAATAGTAGTAGTAGTAGTAGTAATAATAATATGATGTTTTGTTGAATTATGAAATTCAATGGTTATCCAAAATAAGTTTTAATAAGTAAAAGTCATACAAAACAAATGAGATGGTAAAACCAGTCTCATAATAGAAAGAAAAAAAAATATTAGATGAGAACATAACATAATTATAAAACTGTTGAAATAGAAATGTACGAGGTAAAAACCTTAATTAGTGATTCTACCATAGTTGTTGATAGAAGTGATTTCTACCAATGTGTTAAATGACTAATTCAACTAATTCAACTACAAATAATGTTGGAATTGAGTGAATAAAGTTTGTCATAAGATATCATGAATTCAAAATCTAATGAACTATTAATATTAATGTCACTTTAACTAAAGTAAAAAAAAGAAATGTTATGTGAGAACATAAAACCTAGAGTTTGAAAAGTATACAAACAAGGTGTATAATTTATCTGATGGATGGTTATCAAAATAACTCAAATAGCTACAAAAGAATATGTTTATGAAAGACACATGTAGCAAAAGATTTTCTAGAGAAATAATATTCTTAGAAGAATTTTAAATATTATAATAATAAAGTAAAAACACCTCAACTCAATGTAATAGCAACTTGATTGTAGGTCTCTAAAGTGTGCTTCCCCTTAAAAGAAAGTAAGTGTAAAGTTTTTTTTGACAACTTTCCGCTTATGTGTGATCTACTGGCTAGAATACCATTACTGGAAGAAGAGATATATTAAACGTGATTTATAGAATTTTGGAGACTTCAAAAAACTTTAACATAAATAATATCAAAATATTATAAATGTAAAAATCTAGTCATTTTATAATAGTGTGTCAATAAAGGAATACCAAAAGAATGTTTACTAAAGGTCAGTAAAACTAGAGCAAAAGTTACAATGGTTATAACTTAAGGGATAGTGAGAATTGCTAAGGATTAAGTGGTGGACTCTGAGACATTGAGTATATATGTGATAGATAATGGTAGTCTCTATGCAGGACATTAAAGAAATGAGATATTTAGATTACTCATGTATTGTGGAAAAGAGATAGTGTGATTAGAGCACATTTCTAGATAGATGACAGAGCTAGAATATGTCCCACATGTTTTTATATATGGCATAAGTTGGTCAACAATTGATTGCTTCATGAAACTATGCTAATTTATCTATAATCAAATTAACATTTGTTTAGATACAAAGACTGTAATTTATGTGATAAAATATTAAGGCAGAAAAAGTTGTTTATATTAAATATCTAGCATTAATAAAAAATTTATCTTGATTAACATATATATGATAAAATGTCATATGTTGAGGAAAATGAAAATGTTAGATGAACTAAAAGATCTCATAGAAAATTTTGAAGAGAATTAGCATAAATAGTAAATATACAAGAAATATCTAATAAAGGAGAATATGAACTTGTACATAACGTAACATATAATAGAAAGCAAAAACTATTAAGGGAAATGTGACCACCCTAGGTTAATAAAGAAAATTTATAAGCATTTGAGTAATCTAACATAAGTTATAATAAATTAACATAAACAATGTCAGTGTGATCTTTAGCAATACAACTTTGATAGAGATGAATATGACATACACTTATAAAGAGAGAATTTTATGGGCTACATAATAAAAATAAATTTAACGTGTTGAAAAACATGAGAATTATTCATCAATTTATAGTTAATAAGATTAAAACATGTCCCAAAAAGCCGTTTAGAAATGATAAATATATATTTTTTAAAGGCAAGGCATTTGAACATTCTATAAGTTAAGGTTTTTACAATCAATGAGATTCTTGATATATTTAATAAGACTTTACTATTACAAGTAAAACTCTTTAGAGATGAAAGTTTGTTATACCCTAAAGAATAATTGATAATGCGTTATCATTATTCAAAAGGATTTAAAAATTATTTTTAAAAGACAATACTAAATTATGGGGGTAGAAGTTCATAAGAAAACTTAGTAAAATTAAATAAAAATTAAATTGTTCAGATGTGGGGGCAACACTATGTTTATGAATAAAAATTACTTACTATGTGATGAACCTTTGGTGAATAAAGGTTCTATAGTGATTTACTAAGTATTTTGGGTCAAGGAAACACTAAATATAGAATTGAAAATTGTTAAAGGATGAGAGGATGTTTCAAACTAGAGTGAAACACTAAATATTAGGAAAATAACCTTGTTAAATAATATTTCTTAGTGAATATAATCAATTGACAGACGTAATGTAAACTTATTAAGCATATGAGCATATTGTAAGGCTTTATTGGTTTAAAGTATTCACATTGTATTAATGTGAATAAGTGAGGAAGCTATTGAAACTTATGTGAAGAGAAAAACAAAGACTTGTAATGTTCTTGTTCTAGTTAGTCAGTTGTAAAAATTAAATTAAAAGATGAGAATTAAATCATAGACTGACTATATAAACAACAACAACAATAAATAACCTTATCCCAACTATTTGGGGCCGGCTACACAAATTTTGTTTTGCCATTCCGCTTTGTTTATGACCATATATGTTGTTAAATTACAAGCTGACATGTCCCTCCTTACTACCTCAACCCCATGTCAATTTTGGCCTTCCTCCAGATCCTTCTAGCACCTTCGACTTGTATTGTCTCACTCTGTCTCACTGATGCAGTCATTGGTCTTTGTTGCACATGCCCAAACCATCTCAATCGGCTCTCCCTCATTTTATTACTTATTGGTGCTACCC
>JAOXJP010234294.1:0-10182 GCA_025762735.1 Platanus orientalis | reverse complement strand
TTAATCTTTCAATTAATTTAAGTTCCTAGTTAATTGCAAATATGAAAGATCATATAAAAGATGCAATACATGTCATGAAAAGATAGAGAGAAGAGACAATTTACACACAACAAGCAAACACGCAAAACAATATTTATAATGGTTCGGCACTCGGGCCTACATCCACTTTTAAAGCTCACTACCGAGCTATCTAATTTTATTTAGATTGAAATACATTTACAATCAAGTTTAAAATTCAAAAACCAATCTACTTGCTTAAGCAAGCTCTACTCCCGGTGTCTTCGGTGGGAGCTATGTTAATTCCCGGTGTCTCTGAAGGGAATGGTCTATACCCGGTGTCTCCGGTGGATATGGTCTACACTATAAATTTGAAATCAATACAAATTACCTCACAAGACTTGTGTATTGCTTGATGCACATAAAATGGTTGTTCTTTAGTTAAGCTAGTGTACAAATGGATTCCACTAAGCTTTTAAGAGTGCCTCTTTGCTTCTTGGAGCTTCTCACAAGGGTTTACTTGGGAGTAAACCCTTTACCTTGCCTCTTTTTTCTTGTTCTTCAAATGTGAAGTGCTAGGGAAGCACTTAAGGTTCTTGAATCTTCAATGAATGCTCATAAGGGCAAACCTTTGGTAGTTGGGAGGTGTAAATGCCTTCAAATCTCTCTTCTCTTTCCTTTTTGTATTCAAGTGTGTTAGAGAGCTCATTTAGAGCCTCTCTTATACTTATAGTGGATGAGCACAGTCGTGTACCCTTGATTTGGTATCTTTCCCAACGGTCAAAAAATCGTAAACATTGATATATATATATATATATATATATATATTTTTTAAATTTTTGCGATTTCAGATCGATTCGGCTATGTCAGATTAATCTACACGGATCGATCTAGCATCCCCAAATTGATCCGATGTCTCAGTCTAAGATACCCTTGCCAGATGGATCCGGTAAGTAGCAGATCAATTTGCTAAGTGCCGATTGATCCAACACCCCCCAGATCGATCCAATTCCTCTGTTTTCTACCATTTTGCCTTGATCCTACTCGTAAGAGGCATGAGTTGGTACATCAAACCATACTATAGTCTTTTGTTCATTTTAACTTTTGTTTATCATGATGTATACCCTCATATATCTTCCTTGATCTTGATGAAGCTTGAGTCTTCAAGTCTTCAACCTTGGCAACTTGGGGATGGATCCATCCTTGGCTTCAAGTGCTTGGAGCTTGTCTTCCTTTGTGGAAACCACGAGCACTTGATGATTACAAACATAACTAAAATATGCAATGTGCTCATGTCATGCCTAAACTACCACTCCATGTGTTTTACTATGAAATTGAAAATTTACATTAACACACTCTCCTTATCTTTACATTCACTTTCATTTTCATTGTCAGAGCCATTTCGAGTGAAAGCAACAAATATAACTACTCCTTTTGATGAATCCTCATCAGAGCTAGATGATTCTTCATATGAATCGTTAGAGTTGTCATCCCATGTGGCAGTCATTGCTTTCTTGTGTTTACCCTTATATTTTGATTTCTTGTTGGCACACTTAGAAGCAAAGTGACCACGTCCTTTGCATTCATAGCAAAAGACTTCATCCTTGGAGATTTCTTTTCTCCTAGATAAATCCTTGGGATTTTTGGAGGAAAATTTTCTTCTACGATTGTTTGCATTCCTCTTATAAAATTTTCTAAATCCTCTAGTGATGAAGGCTATCTCATCATCGGAATTCTCTTCCAAGCTTGACAGCTCTTTAGTTTTGAGTGTCACTCCCTTCTTTTTGACATTTGGTTTAAAGGTCATCTCAAATGCCTAAAGTAACCCAACAAGTTCCTCCACTACTATAGTGTCAATGTCTTTGCTTTCTTCTATAGCAGTCAGTTTGGGTCTAAATCTTTCGGGTAGTGATCTAAGGATTTTCCTTACTATCACATTAGACTTTAGTAGGTCTTCGAGTCCTACTTTGGAGTTCACTAAGCATTGAAGCTTAGAGTAGAAGTCAATGAACTGTTCATCTTCTTCCATTCTAAGTTTCTTGAATTTAGTGGTGAGCATTTGAAGTTTTGACTTATTTATTATACTTGTACCTTCATGGGTTACTTTTAGTAAGTCTCATGCTTCCTTAGCCAAACTGAGTGAGCATATGCTTCTAAACTCATTCTGACTAACTGCATAGAATAGCATTCAGTGTCTTATAGTTCGCTATATGGGATTTCCTAACAGTTTCATCCCACTGTGCTTCTGGTATTGTTGGTCTACTCCAACCTTGTTAGATAGTCATCCATACAGATAAATCCATGGCTTGGAGATATGTACTCATCTTTATTTTCTAATAGGGATAGTTACTCCCATTAAAGATTGGAGGTTTTATGATTGAGTAAGTTTCTTCTAAGTTGGCCATCTAGTGTTTTTTATTCTAAAAATTTTTAATTTTTCCACTCTGGTTGTTAGATTGTTCATGAGTAACCTTGCTCTGATACCAATTAAAAGTCCAATATTATTCTTAGAAGGGAGTGAATAGGATAATTTAATTTCTTAATCTCCCCTTTTTGATAATTTGCTTAATCTTGATTAATTTCAATGTAGGACTTTTGATTTAAAAAAAAAAATTTTCTATGAACCAATCATAGACCACAATGTTCTGTCATACACTATAGTGTTACCTATAGTAGAGTGGAAACAGGACTGATAAATTCCCTATATTCAATTTATTTATTTCTTATTGTTTTAACTGTTGTGTGCACAATTGCAATAAATAAGTAAATGACAAATTCAATGAATAAAATGCAACTACTAGAGACAATCACCAAGCACACACAACACAATAATATTATAGTGGTTCGGCACAAGGCAAATGTCCACTTTCAAAAGCTCACAATCGAGCTAAATAATTTTCTTAAGATGAACAATCATAATCAAGGCTAAAATTAAATAAGACCTATCTACTACACTTAATGTCTCTGGCGAGTGTGGTCTACACTTCCGGTATCTCTGGCAAGAAAGGTCTACACCTTCGATGAGGTGCCTAGGTTTACATTATCAATGTCTCCGGTAGTAGTGTCAAAATCTCGGTGTTTACGGTGAGAGTTATCACAATTTCAGATAAATTTAAATAGCTTTACTTACCTTTTTGAAGGTTAATGTAATTATTAGCATAATGTGGGATCACTCCTTTTAAGCAAGTTGTGACTTTTTTAATCCCGATTGAGTTTTTGAACCGAATAACTCTTGAGGTAGCCTCTTAATGATATGCCTTAACATGAGCAAGGAGGCTTCCTTGAGTCGATCTCTCTCTTCTTAATGTAAATAGTTATGCACACTTAATGAATACTTTAATCTCTTTTAGAGCTTAGAGACGATTTGAGCAACGTATTTCTTCAAAATATTCAGAAGCGTTTTTATTTGCTTTTCGACACTCACCCTAATTTATAAAGGGCTTGAGCTTGTCCTTCATGCGGTTTCAGTCCTCGAAATTTTGAGACTAATATGAATCTTCTCACACCCTAGTCTATACACTTTTGTATTTTGCAGTTCATGGAATTTACAGCCTACTACATTAACACACCCCATGATGGGCATCACCGCAACATAAGAAAGTGACTATGGCAATGAAGAGGAGTGGGAAGTGGAAGAAACCGTTCAATGACGTGAAGAATGAGTTACAACTACCATAACTGTTTGGCTCGATATAAATAGGTGAGAACAAGAAAAAAAATGATCTCCAACATCAAAATCAAATTTTGTTTATATCTTAGGAGTATGAATAGGTCTATCCTAGGAGTAGGAGTAATATAACTTAGTTTTGAATCTGGCTCGAGAGGATTGAACTTGGTTCATTTCTTAGATTTTATCACCAACTTGTTTGATATTGAGTGATACAGTTCTTTTGAAAAGGTTGGTGATTCTCGGGGTTGAACAAGACAATTGAATTGTGTTATCAATTGTTATATCAACAATGTTTGTTCCATTTTTCTCATTTCTTCCCTTTTAAAGTTTGCAAAAAGTCCTCTTTGTTGAGGCATGTACCAAATATTGGTGACCACATGAGGAAGAAACAATTTTTCCCACCAACACAAATATTGGCGACCACAATGGGAGTTCACTTCGAAGGGGAGCAAGATTCAACACATAGGAAGATCAAAGTGATCCTTTTTATGGGAAATTTGTTACGAAAAACCCCTAGAATTTGATGGAGGGCATGACACATATGACAAGTTGGCTATGGTAATTCCTGCCACTTTCTATTTAATGGTCAAACAAGATCAACCAGAGATATGGCCAAGGCATAACATCCGAGAATGGTTTGAAGAGAGAAGGTTCAATAGCTCTATACTTGGAACCTCAAAAGGATTTGAAGGGTAAGGTCGAACAACAATTCGTCTCAATAAGCAACGGCTTGAAATCTCGATGAGAAACTCATATAGAAAGGCTCAACAATAATTGAGTGGCCATGAGGAACAATTATTACTAGGCCACAACCAGTCCAATCGAACCATAAATGTACCACATAAATAAAAGTTACAAGGGGACCCATGTCCTGAGGAAAACTCAAGAAATCTCTCGACAAATGATAAAGCTCTTGATAATGTGGATTCCCTCAAAGAGGAAGCTTAATAGTTGAAAAGTGTGAGTTGCATATTTCTAGAGAATCCCTTGAGTTAATACGATTCTTATCGATAATCATACGAGAACATAGGCTGAAAAGATGGCACCCTTCATACGAGTGAGATTTGCCACCTCGAGATCACGAAAAAGGACTCTAGCCTTTAGTTCGACCAGGTGATGATCGAGGCACAAAATTGATACAAGGTCGATGTGCTAAAAATGAAACAAAGAGACGATCACACGAGATGTGTGCTAGGTTAACCTCAAGATAAGCGGGTAAAGGACCATGTGGCAAGTTAATAAGTGGGAAAATCAGCTTCCTATGAAACACAACTCCACTGAGCTTGACACCGGTCCTTGAGGGACCAAGAAGCTAATAGTCTAGTATATCAGTCAATCGATTCCCTGTGATAGAAAATAGGATATAAAGCCTCCTAGTAGACTGGTTGACATCAACCCAATCAAAATCAAAGAAGTACCAAAGAAAAGGTAAAAAAAGAGGGTGAACTGGCATGTCGAACAACGTGCCAAGCAAAAGAAAACATGATTAACTCTACCCCAATAAAGGTAGACATTAATACAATTGTAATTAGTAAAGTGACCACTAAAGGTTGTAGAGCAACCATCGAGCACAAATGTAGTCTAGTCACACAACAAGGGCTAGTCACTACGGTCTTGAATCTAGCAAGCGTCGACATAACCACTATCGACATAGTATGGGATGAATGAACAATTTTTTCCCAAGAAAAAAATGGTCATCGTAATTCATGTCATTTAGAAATAGAGTATTAAGACAAAAGAGTACTTGATCAAGATATCAAAGGCTTTATAGCGACTAAGGCTGAACAAGGCCAATACGACAGTAATTAACAAAAACAAGTTCTTTACCAAGGGTCAAGATAAACTCAAGGGAAGAACTTGGAATTAAGAAATATAAAATAAAAAAATCCAAAGGATAATGGAAGAATATGCACTCCAAGCCTAAGAATATGGATTTGAAGGTCATAGCCACAATGGTGAAAAGGAAATGAGTCGATTTTGAGATGACATATGCCAAGGAAGGATTGTCCTTCAGAGGCTTTGTAACAACGAAGTCTAGCAATCCTAGCATATCATTTTGGGGACATAAATGACTCATCATGACGACTTGGGCCATATCGAGGGACATGTTCCAAGAAAAGACAAACCCAATAGTGTACCTCTGGGGGCAGCATTGCCTTTGAAAGCAAGAAATCTAAGCATAATGGAATGGTCATCCACTCATGGAGGACCAAGTCAAGAAAACAAAGCTTTTGATGAAGATATTCATCAAATCACACATACTAGGGAAGGACTCGATGATGAATTCCTGAAGCAGCACAAACCTTTATATCAAAAGGAGGCATTCGAGGACAAAAATTTTCTGCACCAATTAGTATGAGCCAAACAATATGGTTCATATAAGGATAAAAAATGTCCCATAATAAAAAAAGTCTAATGCGACTAATTACAATGAAAAGAAAAGAATCCATGGGCAAAAATGTACAAACAAAATTTCATTATATTTATATAAGTCACAAATTACAAAGACTCTTCTCGAGACAAACAATTTTTAAGGGAAAAAATGTCCTAAAGAGCGAGACGATGGAAACACAAAGGACTCATGTCGAGACCATCCATTGCTTCTCAAAGCAAAATTGGTTTAAGAATGATTGACAGGAGGCGCAGGAGTTGGTGACAAACATGGGGTAGAACACAGGCTTCCGAAGAAACTGTTCAACCTGTATGTCACCATTTGTTGAGAGAACTAGATGAAGTGTGTTTTTAACTTCTCTAGAAGCCACCTCAGGAGTTGCCTAAGCAATGATTCTAAATCAAGAGAACAAAGGAAGGGGCTCAAGTTAATACACCTCACCTAGCAAGTGTCTTTCTCATAGAACCACGATGCGTGTAGGAGGCAAGTGACATGTAGGGGGAACCATATCTCTAGAGGTGTAGATAGCGACTCAACCCTATCTATAAAGCAGTCTTCCATAACCTAAGATGCACCTCGAGAATAGTTGAGGGATCCATGTGATCTTCCTACTCCTTGAGATAAGGAGATCGAAGATGAGATGACCAGCCTCTAAACGTTGAAATGTGGTATGAATAAAGAATATGGCGTGAGAAGTTAATAATGAACATTCTCATGAACAAGCAGATTTGGGTACCAGGTACAAGCTAAGAAGAGGAATTACCCCATTTAACAAAGCTTAAAACCACTCCACAATATCGAGGCCTATCAATATGATTATAGAAAAGAATGAAAGGGGATGAACACAAGATGATGCTCGGAGTTGGTATTTATAGACCTGTAGAGGAAAGGATTACCAAAAAGTAATAAAGATGGTTCGGTTTCTCACGCAGAAGTTGTCATTCATTTTGCTCGAGATCATCAGAAGTTAGACAAATCCTAGAAGTAGTTAATGATAGAAGATATTTTGTCCTAGAAAAGGCATCGTTCAGGGTTACCTAGTCAAATCAGTTACATTCTCAAGCGGATACTACTAAAATAATTAATACGGTTCAAGTGCATGGACCCGAAGTATCAAAAAAAGGTTTCACACATCTAGTTAAGATCTAAACTAGACATATGTGGGGGTATTTGTTGGCACCATCTTAAAAATCTGCATCAGATGGGTGATAAATGGATTTTAATGGATTTAGGAATAGTCATAAATTGGGACACGTGATGGAGCCAGCATTAAAACATGTGTCATGACAAGACAATATGCAACAAAGATGGATCACCATTTACACAAAGAAGGCCGGACAAGACCACTACACACCCCATGACAGGCATCTATCGCAATATAGGAAAGTGGCTATGGCAACAAAGAGGAGTGGGAAGTGGAAGAAATTGCTTAGCGACGTGAAAGAGTTATGACTAGTGTAACTATTTGGCTCGATATAAATAGGCGAGAAGAATAAGAAGAAATGATATCCAACATCAACATCAAATTTTATTTCTATCTTAGGAATAAGAATAGGTCTATCTTAGGAGTAGAAGTAATATAACTTAGTCTGTAATCTGGCTCGAGAGGATTGAACATGGTTCATTCATTAGATTTTATCACCAACTTGTTTGACATCAAGTGATACAGCTCTTCTGAAGAGACTGATGATTCTTAGAGTTGAACAAGACGTATGTACTGTGTTATCAATTGTTGTATCAACAAAGTTTGTTCCACTTTGTTCATTTTTTCTCTTTTGAAGTTGACCTTTGTGAAAAGTCCTCTTTATTGAGGCATGTACTGAACCCTGTTCCATTCACCCAAGTTACTCATACTCGAAATCACGTGAAAAGAAGCAATTTTTCCCACCAACACACTCTTTTTGTTTTACATTATAAACGGATACAATCCGTCAAATCCTTCCAATATGATTAGAATTTTAAAGGGTTCATCTTTAAACTGCTGATTACGTTATAATGGCTCCACTTTCACAAGTTGAGTGCTTTCGTGGATATTAAGGTCTGATGCAGCAAGCACAGTTGTGGATATTGTTGCTGCATTGATCTAGGAATGATTGCTGTATGGCATGATGAGGGACTAAGTGCAAGCCGTGACACGCCGGGCCTGATATCCTCTGCAACTCTCCCCTCTGTGACGCACGAGGGCTGAGGCAGAGGAGGGGAATCAATTCACTTTTAGAGTTGTCACTTCACCCCCCAAAAAGTGAATTGATTCCTCCCCTCTGTCTCAGCTCCTGAGCGTCACAGAGAGGGGCGGCGCAGAGGATATCGCCTCGACACGCCGAGGATTTACTTGCTAACTTGAAGAACTTTAGTTTATTCGTTTTTTCATTGTCATACTGATGCTGGTTGATGACAAGATAGCCACGATAAAAGAGTCAGTCGGCTGTTAGGATAAGAGAATGACCAACTCTCTTTATAATATAAAAACAAAGTAAAATCTATTAGTCTGCATTTGTTTGCTCAGACTATATTGGAAAAGAAAGTGTCGTCAAGGGCAAATCGAATTTCCAACCATTTCAGTTAAAAAAATCTCAGAAAATGAATGAGATAAATTATATACCTTGGTCAAAAGATCTTGAAAATGAAGTGATTTTGCAAGTGTTTAACAATCGTTACCCAGATAACTTAAGAAATTTTAAGATTTTCTTTGTTAAATTTGGGTTTTCTCGGAATCCTTAAGCTCGCTGTGTATGTTTGCATGGAATGTGATGGAAACGAAATTGTCTAGAATCCAAGTGAAAATCGAAATTTCTAATCATTTTAGTCAGAAAATCCCATAAAATGAATGAGAGAAACAATGTAGCTTGGTAGGAAAGTCTTAAAAATGAAGTGATTTTCTTTTTTTTTTCTTTTTTTTTTCTTTTTGATAGGTAATTATAGACGAAGACTGGTTTTGAACCCAGGTCTGTGATACAACACCCGCCAACTTTACCCACTTTAGCAAGCTGGCATCTTCATGAAGTGATTTTCTGAGTGGCAAACAGATGTTACTTAAAACATTTTCTAAGAAAATTGAAGATTTTCTTCAGAATATTTTCTCAAATAGACTCTGGGAAAGAAATTCTTGATTTGGATTTCTTATCCTAAGTTTTCCCTGAATTTGTACATTATGTTGATCCTGGGCCTGTAAATGTAAATTCTATGGCTCACTCCCAAAGGAAAACACTCGACACTAGAGTTTAGAGTTTATTCTAACCTTCGGCTCCATTTGGGAACCATTCAAAGAATGCATTCTGTGCATTCTTGACTCCAAAAAATAAAAATAAAAATAAAACTGAAAAAATCGCATTTGGCAAATTGGAATGCATTCCAAGAATCACTCTGTATTTCAGATTCTGGCGAGCTGGTGCCAAAAAATCAGGGAATGAATTCTCGAATCTGTGAGTGGGACCTTGAAGGAAGATATTATAGCATCGGCTCTCCCAAATCCAGTGAAAAGAAGAAAAGCGTAGAGAAAGATGAATACAAGCAACAAGATAAAAAAATTAATGTATTTTTTTTTGTTTGATAATCCAGGTATCCAGGCCTCCTGACTAAATTATTGGGGCACGTGGATTCCCGATCTCTCCCATGCACAAAGTAAATTGGGTTTTTTAAGGCCAGGCAAGTAGCCCCAAGGGGATGCGTTACGAACTCAGGATTTCCGCTTGCGGAGGCGTTATCTACCCCTTGGGGTTAATTATTTTATTTTTATAATGAATAAAAAAAATTAAGGTTTGGTAGCTTGTGTCCATGGAAGAACTGAATCAAAATAGACGGTTGCAACCATTGCCCCTTATAAAGAATTCTCTTTTATTTGTCTAAAGATGTTCAAGTCACAATCAACTTCTTCTCCATGTAGAGTAACTGCGAGTCAAAGAACAGCATGCATTCTGATGGAATTTGATGACACCCATATTGACTATCACAAAAATGTCTTTTACTTATAGGGAAAGCAACCATGAACCACCCCAAGTAAGGAATTAAGTATTTAAACCTTCAAAAGACAAATTCTTTCTATTCAAAAATGGTTATTAATTTGGCTTTTTTCAATGAAGAGCTCCTTACAGGACGAAATGCCAGGCAAGTTCAAGTTATTGAC
>JAOXJP010234293.1:0-10182 GCA_025762735.1 Platanus orientalis | reverse complement strand
TTTGTTCAACGAATTTCGCCTCATACACATAGGCTCAAAATTTGGTGTTATAAATTTCTAACACACCTGATGGGACTAAACTTTCCTCTCATCTCTCTTTAAGCTCCTTGTATTAATGGTTGTTCTATGCTTTAATAGGGACCCCAATGGAGCTACAAGTATGAAAACCTCTGCTTGTTCACCACATGCCTTAAAGAAAATGTGGGTTGACATCTTGATCTCCCCACCACCATCAACTCATTTGGTTAAGGCTTTGGTCTCCCAAAATCTACCTGTGGTCGACGCTTTGGTCTCCCACGAGAAGGTTGAGGCTTTAGTCTCCCTTACTTTACCAAGGGTTGAGACATTAGTCTCCCCCAAGGTTGTGATAGCACTGACTATTTCGGCCGAAAAAGACAAGTTTAATGCTAAATTAAGGGGATATGCCCCCTAAATCATTTCGAATAAGTCAAGAAAACAATGAAGACCAAAATCTGAATCAAACAAATAGTCAAAAGCCATTGAAGCCTATGAAAAAAAAGACAAAATGTTGTCTCGAGAAAGGGCCCAGAATTTCATTCGCCACAACAAAAGTGCGCGAATAGACTTGCACATTCACATTTGCTGACGTGTGGGCCTGCGAATGACATACACACTTCTCATTCATGCAAGCATCTTGCAGCAAAGAAAAGGGAAATGCCTGAATGTACAAAGTTGAGATTAGCTGCACTTGCCCAGGGGAAGTCCCAACCAATGGCTCTACACCTCTTACACACCGGTTAGTGCAAAAACCCATGGTGAATGATGATGATATTTCACATTCGCACAGAAGTTTACGCCCCAAAAAATGGCAACACCAACACAATGAAATTGTGGCGAATGAGGATGAAATTTCCCATTCACACACAATTTCGTGCTCCTGGAAGTGACTATATTTGTGCAATATAGTGGTGGCGAATGAACGAGTGAATCCTCATTCGTTCACACATGTGGACCTGAAGCAAAATCTTAATTCGCCACTTGAGAACCAGGGTTTGACTACGATCCATATTACTCTCACTGGAGTTCCCACAATGCTCAAGGACCAGATAAAGCAACAGGTTATCAATCAGGTTGGAATATTTAGACCATCTAGTCATGAAGGAAACTTGCAACACAAGAGGAAGGGACCTAAGGTGAGGATCCCTAAAACCCGTGCTTCACAAAATGATCAGTCACAAGTCAACATAGCTACTCACACTCCTCCTACGAGGCATAGCTGGAAAAACAATGAAGCAAGGGTAGAGTTCAGAAATTCAATGCTCTTAACTCAATTTAATCTCCCCAAGGGTATTGAAGAAAGTAAACCACCTAAAAGGAGGAGGACTTTGTCTAAGCAAAAAGCCAAGGCACATCAACTCTTTTACGAGCAACTAGAAATGGGAGGTATGCAAATCAATGCAATACCACCATGGGAATATCCACAAAGGGGTAATCCCCCGTACCTTCCAATGATAAAGACGACCTAGGTCATGCACTCCATGTTAGCAAAGGTAAGAGATTTGGACCCGCTTGCAAACCTAGGGCGGCAGTAATGTTTACTGGTGCAAATACATACTTTTCTGCCGACACCTCCAGCCCTTCTGAGCCACGATGGTGAGTCTTTAACTTCGCTGGTATGATGACTAGAAGTCAGCTAGCGGCAAGTGCCAGAACACCCAAAACACCATCAAGAGGTCTGCCAGCTACTAAAAGGGGTCGTGTAGCTTCTCCCATTATGTTTTGTCATGAGGATGGCCCATACTCTACACATATGGCCGCTACAACGGTCAACGTCACTTCTACTTCATGGGAAACTGAGGCTACAATAGTAGGGCTAGGAGGAGGCCAAGATTTGCCTACTGACCCCACAACAAATATAGAAAACGTAGATCTTAGGGATTACCATTATGGCTCCGAAGGAGAACACACTACAACTGTAGAATGACAAGCACAGATAAAAAGCCAAGATCGTTGTTTGGCCGCCCAAGAAGCCACCATAGCAGAGCTGAAAGCCATGATCAAGCAATTCACACTTGAAAGACAAGGTGCGATCCCGCCAATTCATAACCTTACCACAGCAAAATCAGCTAGGCCAACCACTCCTAGCCAAGCATAAGGAGGATACACCCATTATACACTAGAGTATGCCTTCGCTACTTTACCCAATGTTGCTCCCGCTATAAGTGTTACACCCAATGTATTCCCTCCATGAGGGGCACAACCACAAGGGCCTCACCATATCCCTCATCATCAATAAGAGCCACCCTTATATGGATCGACACCCCCCGGACATATGGTTATAGTGGTTACAATACCTATACACAACCTCCCTTTATGCCACAGGGACCGTATGCACAGCAGGCTCCACCCATGATGGACCCTAACTACATGCGGGCCATGATGACCGAAATGCTTAATGAATACAAAGAGCAAGAAACTGTAAGCACATACATTACTAGGAAACCATATCCTCCGCATGTGGACACAACACCTTTTTTGACAAAGTTTGTCCAGCCTCATTTCCACACATTTAATGGGACAACATGTCAAAAGTAACATATTGCTCATTTTGAGTCTCAGTGCGGCGTTATCGCTCAACAGGGCGACTTATTATTAAAATTGTTTGTTTAGTCCCTAGATGGGGCAGCCTTCACATGGTACTCAAATTTGAAGCCAAACTCCATCTCAGACTGGGATTCAATGAAACGGGCATTCGTACAATAATTTCATGGCACATACAGGATTGTGAAGTTGTATGAATTGACTAACGAAAGACAATAGAACAATGAGTTGGTCGTGGACTTTATCAACAAATGGAAAAATATCTCTTATGCTTGTGAGAACGCACCTCCAATTAAGATGCTCCTCGAAATGTGTCTGCAGAACATAGCCTTTGAGCTTTCTCTCCATCTTACAGCCCAAAAGTATTTCGGGTTTGATGATTTTGATATCCAAAGCGTCTGCTTTAAAAAGAAGGCTACTCAACCACAAACATGAAAAGAGAGGAAAAATAGCGGTTAACAAGATAGAATCAGCCATGGTTGCCACTAAGATGTCACCCACTAAGTTGAAAGTCAGACATACTACAGAGGTAACCAACCCGGTAGAGCAAGAAGCTCCTCCCAGAAGGCCGAGTATAAAAGAGCATCAGGATAAAACTTATACATTCCATCCAAATGAGTTGGAAAACCTCTTCAACGACACAGTGGAGTCGTAGGATACAATTCTTCCTAAGTCAAAAAGACCTACAGAGGCTGATAAAGTCAATGACCCAAGGTATTACAAGTATCATCGCATCTTAGGGCATACCTTGCAAGATTGCTTTGTATTTAAGGACAAGCTTCAAGAGCTAATTGACAAGAACACTGTGAAATTAGATGCAGATATGAGCGTTGTGACCACCAACACCGTCTTCATTGATGAAGATATGGTTGACTCTATTGACATCCAAAACGATGCGAACGATGGCGATAATGGGGACAAAATAATGCGGAAGAGAATACTTCAGGCGATATCACAAAACAATGAGAAGATTCTTATAATTACGGGCTCCATACCGTCGCCCCTAGGGGATGACTGGTTAAACCTACCTCTTCAGGTGTTGGCTACATTAGAAGAGCTTATGCCTGAAGATTTGCCCCAATCCTTGATAGCTTCTTGCAATATGATGTCAATTGTATGTGACGGAAACCCTCGCTCACAAGAAGAACCACATTAGGCACCAACGCCACAAGGATCAACAATAGTGATCGATTGGTCGCAGAATACCATAACATACCAAGATCACTCTAAAAGGGTAACTCTTCCAATGAAGGTCTATAGATATAATGTCGGGCGTATTTCCATTACACTAACAGATACCATATAAGACCCTCCGTTACGGTCCGCTTGGATTACCCATTTGCCAATGACACCCTGGAAGCACATGTACTTTCATAATATACTAGCTAAGTTCAAGCAACGAACTTTTCCCTATCGCCATGCAATTTATTTTAAGGCATTTTTACCCGATTTCGAGGTCCCATTATTTCTCCACCTCAAATGAAAACTATCAATGTCTGTGACATCATTTGTTCAAGCTCATGATATCATATAGAGAGGTAATGCATAATGACAATTTGCTACTATGACTGGTCCCACTCTCCTTGGACAGTCCACCACTGGATTGGTACATGGACCTAGCATCGCAAAGTATACCTTCTTGGGGCCATTTAATCGAAATGTTCATCCATGAATTCATAAGACCGGTCATGGAACCCTATGATCCTTAGAATACGGATCTACTAAGACAACCTCCTCAATAACAAACATATGAGAAATTTGATGGTGCTCTTGATCAAATCATTGCCCAATTATTGGATTCACTATGGTTTGGCGAAATAAGGCAACCTATCAGAAATAAGGTCTATCTTACCGAGTTCCCTGAAGATTATCAGCTTCTTCTGCTCACACTATATACAGGGAATGGGGATTCCCATTTTCACACCAACTGTTTCCTACAAGAAACAGGCCTGTCAGCCACTACCCATGACCTATTGGTACGGCTCTTCCCTGTGTCTTTGGACTCACATGCTTTTGATTGGTACTTTACATTACCATCATGTTATGTTTCTTCATGGCCAATGTTCATCAATCATTTTTATTGTCGACAAAGGGTGTATTGACATGATCTTCAATACATATAGAGTGTGGTGCAGTTCTTACCTTAAGACTAATGGGACATTGATATGGTTTTCAGTGACTCCTTGACTTTAGCTGACGAGGATGATGATGTCCCAAATCTATGGTATACATGGAGTCATAGTTTAGACCTTCAAAACATGCCGCCATTGATCACCGACTCAGACGACCCTAGTGATGATGAATCTAGCTTCGCTTCTACTTCTCAAGACCTTTCTGAGAACGAAATGTCTGATAACCCGCAAATAGGGGCTTGTAATGTTACAAAACCCAAAATCACTATCCTGGTGGAGGGGCACTAACCACATCCCCGGCATGTCAATCAAGCAAAGTTGCGGTTTAGAAAGCAGATCCCGGTGCAAGGCCCACAACCAATCAATAAGTTGATGTGATGAAAAATACAACTATAGAAGCTAAGCACAACAAAGCCATCAAAAAGATGGATAACCCCATTCTGTATGACATAATGACGCACCTCAAGAAGATCCCATCATTACTGATTGTTTATGATGCCCTCCGCATGTCACCAGAGCTCAGGGTGTCCATGATCTATGCTTTAACTCACCCAGATGAATTTGCTACAAATGATGAGATTGCTAGGGCTTCTTGGCAAATTGCGACAAGGGAAGGATTGTGCATGCCCATAGTCACCTTTGAAGATACTGATTGGTATTTCGATCATCCCAACCATAACAGACCCTTATTCATCACAGGTTCTATCGACAATCAGCCTGTATCCAGAATTATGATTGATGGCAGTTCAACAATCAACATACTTTCGGCCAAAACACTAGACTACCTAGGAGTAGATCTATCCCAACTTCGGCTCAGTACACTCGTCATCCAAGGGTTCAATCAAAATGAGCAGCATCCTCTCGGTTCCATTAGGCTAAGGATAAAGTTTGGCCACAATGAGGATTGGACACCCTTCTACGTGATCAATGTCGATACCGCTTACAACGCTCTCATCGGCCAGCCATGGATGCACAAATTTTAGGTGGTACCATCAATGTATCATCAATGCATCAAGTACCCCTAGCAAGATACTCAGGGCACCATAATAGTTGATAACAATCCCTTTCAAACGGCAGAAGCCTATTTTGCTGATGCCACATATTATCAAAATCTTGACCCCCTAGAAACTCCAAAAGGAGGCAACGAGGGTGAAACTAAGCCCATGAAGCTTAATGTGAAACATGGTGTCAAAACACCAAGAGCAAATCTTTATTGCTACTCGAGTCAGTAGCATAGAGTTTTATCCTTCCTCTAGCACATTATCAGAAATACGTGTTGATGCTTACCGAACACCTTCCATCTTTTTTCCTAAAGGCCCTACTCAGCCTCCCAGCCATTCAAGGTCTACCTCGAAACGAGAACTCAAGGACCCGGCCATAATTTTTCCATACATGTAATTGGCTTCTCAACTACTCCAGAACTCTGGCTTCGATTAGCAGGGGAAATGGAATAACTCTTATAAGGGCAAGGAAGTTCTAACCTAGCAATTTAAGCAATTAGTTCTTCACTCTAAGAATAAAGACAACACAAGAGGGTTTGGCAAGAATCCCACAAAGTTAAAAGTATCTTCACATACAATAACGGCGTGCAAGATTGACCTATTCAAAGATGCTCCCTTCGAGTGCCTGTTTACAGAAACAAAATCACCGCCTTCCAAATATTTTATCATGGGATCGGTGATGCCCACCCTTCTAGAACTTGAAGATGGAGGTCAAGCGATAGTGGATGATTTGATCTAAGTGAATTTGGGAATGAAGGATGACTTTTGCCCTACTTTCATTAGTGCACGCCTCTCCCCAAAAGAGCAAACACAATATCTAGAATTCTTGAGGTAAAATCGGGATGTGTTCGCCTGAAATTACTTTGGAATGCTAGGATTGGACCCCAATGTGGCTGTCCATAGACTTGCCATTGACCTAACCTAGCAGCCCATTAAACAACATACCCGTAAAGCCAGACACGACATTGCTAACAAAATAGAGGGAGAAGTGGAAAAGCTTCTTAAAGCCAGGTTTATCCGTGAGGTCCGATATCCAAAATGACTTGCTAACATCGTGCTTGTACAGAAAAAGAATGGTCAAATCAAGGTGCGCATTGATTACAAGGACCTCAATAGTGCATGCCCAAAAGACGACTTCCCTCTGACATTCACAGAGTTGTTGGTAGATGCCACCATGGGGTACGAAGCTCTCTCTTTCATGGATGGTTATTCAGGATATAATCAGATACAGATGGCCCCAAAAGATGAAGAGACCACCACTTTTCGTACACCGATTGGAATATTTTGTTATAGAGTCATGCATTTCGGTCTAAAGAATGCAGGCGCTACTTATCAGAGAGCGATGACCTACATATTTGAGGATCTGTTACATGATGTTGTCGAATGCTATGTTGATGATTTGGTAGCAAAAACAAAGCTTAGGCAGCACCGCATCATTGATCTAGACCAGGTCTTCCAACGGCTTAGTCGTTATAATTTGAAAATGAATCCTCTCAAATGTGTTTTCGGTGTATCATTAGGACGATTTCTCGGATTTATTGTTCGACATAGGGGAATCAAGATCGATCCTTAGAAAATTATGGCTATAATTGAAATGCCAACACTAATGAACATTTCTGAACTTAAGAAGCTATAGGGGAAGCATGCATATATTCGAATTCATTTCAAACCTTTCGGGACGTTTCCAACCTTTCTCATGACTAATGAAGAAGGGAGTTCCTTTCATATAGGACTTGACCTGTCAAAATGCCTTCGATAGTATCAAACAATACTTACTGAATCCACCAATGTTGATGAGCCCGACCCCAGGTAGGCCATTATTATTATATGTGGCGGCTATGGAATCATTTCTAGGGGCATTTCTAGCTCAACACAATGAGGAAGGTAAAGAACATGCTCTATATTACCTCCGTAGGACAATGGTTGGCGCTGAGTTAAATTATTCTCCCATTGAAAAAGTTTGTTTGGCTCTGGTATTCACACTACAAAAGCTGAGGCATTATCTCCTTACCACATCGGTGCACCTTATAATAAGGGCTGACCCTTTGAAATACATCATAAGCCCTCCCTCAGTACAAGGGCACATTGCCAAGTGGACTATCCTTCTCTCAGATTTTGACATTCACTATATCCCACGACGCATAGTTAAAGAATAAGCATTGACAGATTTCTTAGCATCTCATCCAGTACCTGACAACTCGCCCCTTCAAATAGAGTTTCCAGACGAAAATGTCATGCAAGTACAGATAAAGAAGGACTGGGAAATGTTCTTTAACGGAGCATCCTGGGATCTTTCCGTTACCCCAGGAGACAATACAGACAAATCCTTAGGGATCGGTATTGCTTTTCTCACCCTAAACAACGATGTTAACATGCATTCCCTTACACTAACTGAGGGGGCCTCAAACAATGAAATCGAATACGAAGCACTGATTATGGGCCTTGAGCTGGCATTAGAAATCCCTATAGACAACCACATAGTTTATGGAGATTCAGAACTCATCATTCATTAGATGAATGGTTTGTATCATATCAAAAAGCTGAGCCTCACTTCTTATTTTCAAAGGGCTAAAGATTTGGCAAGGCTGTTTAGATGCTTATAGATACAACATGTCAGAAGGGATACCAATGGATAAGCCAACGCACTTGCTAGCTTGGCAACATCTTTGACACATCTAAGGGATGATTATCTCGTCATTCACATTGGTAAAAGAAGAGTCGTGCCCCTGTTGGCCTCAACTATAGAAGAAGATGTTTTCCTTGTCTGCAATGTTGAATTATCCACGTACGATGGACAGGGCATCAATGGTACACTAACCACAAAAGTGAAAGATTGGCGTGAGCCATTGATACAACACCTCATGGATAGAGTAGAGCCATCCGACCCTGTCAAGCACATGGAAACAAGAAGGTGTGCCACTCAATTTACACTACAAGGTAAACAACTATACCGGAGGTCCCTCGATGGCATATTGTTGTATTGTTTATCAGTCGATGAGGCCAACACAGTAATGAATGAAGTGCATGCTGGAGTGTGTGGCACACATCAAAGTGGCCCTGAGCTCCAATATCAGCTAAAAAGGCTGGTTACTATTAGCCAACGATGGTGGTTGATTGTATTGAATACACTAAAAGATATCATGTTTGCCAACTACATAGTGATTACGGCCATGTACCTGCCGAACCACTGCACACCGCCTCTTATTCATGGCCATTTTCTAAATGAGGGATGGATATAGTGGGCCCCATCACCCCGACTTGTACTAAGGGGCATCGGTACATTCTGGCCGCAATAGACTACTTCTCTAAGTGGGCAGAGGTTGTTGCCCTACGGAAAATTAAAGCCTTTAACATTGTTTAGTTTGTCAAAGTCCACCTCATCTATGGGTTTAGAGTCCCTGATCGCATAATCATAGACAATGGCCAACCATTCATGAGTTCACCTCTGTATCGACTCATGGCAAAGTACAATATCCACTTGGAACATTCTTCATGATACTATCCCCAAGATAATGGTCTATCAAAAGCTTTTAACAACACCCTCTGCAAGATCATCAAGAAAATGGTGACTAGACATAAGAAAGACTAGCACGAGCGCCTACTAGAAGCACTTTGGGCATACCGCACCACCTTTCGTACGCCTAGGCAAGCAATCTCATACTCTCTGGTATTTGGAGCAGAGGCGGTTCTTCCAGTTGAATTACATATTCCATCTTTACAGGTTGTTATACAGGATGGCCTGATAGAAGCAGAGGCCACCAATATTCGCCTTTCAAAACTAGAAACCCATGATGAATCTAGGCTCGTCGCACAACAACAATTAGAGTTCTACCAAGCACACATGGCATGGGCTTATAACAAGAAAGTTAAGCTTCAATCCTTTACCAAGGATGAGCTCGTTTTTCTCCCCAGATCACCACTTGAGCCCACAAGGAGAAAGGAGGGTAAATTTGCTTCTAAATGAGGTAGTCCATACGCCTTCGAAAAGGCTTATCCTAATGGTGCATACTTACTTCGTGATGTGGAGGGCAACCAAATCCTCCTCATTACCAACGCCAGATTCTTAAAGAAATATTATCGTTAGGATGGCTCGTAATGGCCTTTAAAGAACTACGTTGGTTTGATTCTGTCCTATACAGGTATGTAAGCAATCTGAGCATCTTTTTCCCTTTGATGCTACATTCTACTTCAAAAAAAAAACACTACCGATCTCATTAAAAACTAGTAATGTTGGTGAGATGCAAAAAGTAGGCACACCCTAATCTTAGGTTAAGGGATCCTAGGGGAAAAAAGGGAAACATATGTTTCACACATGATGGAAAGGGTGTGACGAAAACCCGTATGGGCAGCACGAGTAAAACAATCCATTAATGGCAAGACCAAATCCTCGTTGATCATAATGAAAACCAGCAATGGCATTGTGATGCAAAAATTAAACGAACCCCAGTCCAAATGGGCAAACATTAGGGGTAGAAAATGGACAAAAC
>JAOXJP010234292.1:0-10182 GCA_025762735.1 Platanus orientalis | reverse complement strand
TTCAGTCTTCCAAGGAAATTTGGGATGCCTTAGAGAAGACCTATTCGGAAGTTGGTCATCTTGCTCGAGTCTATGAGTTACGTCAGAAAGTTTGGCAACAAAGGTAGGGAGAACAATCAATCTCAGCATATTATACTACTTTTCGCCATATTTGGCAAGAGATTGATTACTATGAGGCACTTCCAGCTCTTTGTCTTGCAGATGCAACAACCTTTCGTTAGTCCATTAAGAAGAATCGAGTGTTTAAACTTCTAGTTGGTCTCAACCCAGAGTTTAAGCAAGTCAGAAGTCGGTTCTTGGGCCGTGAGATCCTACCATCACTATCTAAGGTCTATTCTTTCCTCCATAGGGAGGAGAGGTGTATGCAGGCTATGGCTCCTTGTGCTCCTTCCACTGAACAGTCAACTCTTGCCTCTGTCTCTCATCGTGGAAGGAGACGAGGTAGTGGCCGTGGTCCGTTCATTAGCTCCAAGGATAAAGACAAACTTCGGTGTGATCATTACGGTCGTTCTCGTCATTCTAGAGACACTTGCTAGGACTTACATGGAAAGCCTCAACGTGGAGCATTTTCGGATGGCAGATCTGGTGGTCACTCTGGTGCATCTGTTATGACTCCTTCAGAGACTCAGCCTACAGTTCCTCAGTCTGTGTCAGCTGATCCACCTTCCAGTACCACATTCAGTAGAGTTGAGATGGAGACCATCTGACGATTGATGGCACAATTAGATTCCCCCTTTAGGGCTGCCTCCACATCTTCAGTGGCATTTGTAGGTACACCAACCTCAGCCTTCAGCGCTTTTTAAGTCTAATCCTGGACATCTTTGGATTATTGACTCAGGGGCGTCACACCACATGACTGGTATGTCTAGTCGTTTTTCTACTTACCGTGTTTATTCTAGTTGTGACAAGATTCGTATTGCTGATGGTTCCTTGTCATCTACTGCTGGCATTGGAGATATTTCTCTTACTTCCTCCATGTCTCTTTCATGTTCCCAATTTCAAGCTTAATCTTGTTTCTGTTAGTCACTTGATAAAGTCCATGAACTGTAACATCACCTTTTTTTCCTTCTCATTGTGTCTTTCAAGACCTGGTGATGAGGCAGATGATTGGTAGAGGATATGAGGATCAGGGACTCTACTTGATAGATGACTGTTTGCATGTTGCTTCTCTTGCCAGCCAGAATTGTTCTTCTATTAATGTTGCTCTGCAAAGGCTCAGTTGCTACAGTGGTATTGTCGTTTAGGTCACATTTCTTCCTCTTTGTTGCGTCATTTGTTTCCTGCTTTATGTTATGATGTTTCCACTTCAGACTTTTACTATGAAACATGTGAATTTGCAAAACATTGTCGATTATCTTACCCTGTTAGTTCGAGCAGATGTTCATCTCCTTTTGATATTGTGCATTTTGATGTTTGGGGGCCTACTCCTGTCACTTCTTTATTTGGTTTTCGTTACTTTGTGACTTTTATTGATGACTTCTCATGTTTACTGAAATCAAAACAAGATGTTTTACTGTTTTTCAACAATTTCACAAAATGATTGATACACAGTTTAATGCAAAAGTTAAAATCCTTCGTACTGATAATGGGGGGGAGTACACTTCTCATACCTTCTTTGCTTATCTCTCTTATCATGGTATTCTTCACCAAACCACCTGTCCAAGTACACTTGAACAAAATGGGGTGGCTGAAAAGTAGAATCGCCGTCTGTTAGAGATCACTCATGCCTTGTTATTTCATATGCAAGTACCTAAGGTTTTCTGGGCAGATGCTCTTCAGGCTGCTGTATATTTGATGTATCGCATGCCTTCTCGTGTCCTTGGTTTTAGAGCTTCTAAGGATTTACTTCCTGGATCTTTTGTTTCCTCTCTTCCTCCTAAATTTTTTGGTTATGTATGTTATGTTCACATTCCTAAGTCTCAGCGGTCCAAGTTGGATCCTAAAGCTCTCAAATGTATCTTTCTTGGTTATGCCTCTAGTTAAAAAGGGTATAAGTGTTATCATCCTCCTACGAAACACCGTCTTGTTTCTATGGATGTCACGTTCCATGAATCTATTCCTTCTTTTTTTTTTTCTTCAGTGCAGCCTAATCTTCAGGGGGAGAGTACTAGCAATGAAGATGAGCAGTATCTCCCTCTGCGGGTTCCGGTTTCCTCATATTTCTTTGATCATGTTGGTGGTGGTTATAGCCAGGGGGAGGAGGTATTCGATGCAGATCCTAAGGAGAAGTATTTCTCGTAAGTGTATTCGAGAAAGAAGAAGGTTCTAGCCGAAGATTCTCATGTTCCTCTCCTAAATCAGTCCTCTCCAAGTGATGATTCTAACCTTCCAATTGCACTTCGTAAAGGAACTAAATCTTGTACTCAACATCCCATTGCCCAGTATATGTGCTATGATACTTTGTCTCCTTTCTTTAGAGCCTTTACCACTTCATTATCCTTTGTTTCTATTATTACTAGTGTGTCATAGGCTCTTTCCCAGCCAAAGTGGAGAGCAACAATGGAAGAGGAAATGAAGGCCCTTGAAAAAAAACCGGACTTGGAATATAGTTGATTTGCCTAGAGGAAAGGAACCAATGGGATGTAGATGGGTTTTCTCAGTGAAGCTTCAGCCTAAAGGTATTGTAGAGAGGTACAAGGCTAGATTAGTGGCTAAGGGATATACTCAGATGTATGGTATAGATTACCAGGAGACCTTTGCTCCAGTAGCAAAGATGAATTCTATCAGAGTCTTAATTTCAATTGCTACAAATCAAGGATGGCCAGTTGTTCAATTAGATGTGAAGAATGCCTTTCTTCATGGAGATTTGGAAGAGGAGGTGTATATGCATCCTCCACTAGGTTTTTAGCTTGCATCTGGAAAGGGGAAGGTTTGTCACTTTAAAAAGGCCTTATATGGCTTAAAGTAGTCTCCAAGAGCTTGGTTCAAGAGATTCAGAGGAGCCATGCTCAAGTTTGGTTATGCTCAGTGCCAAGCGGACCACACTCTCTTTGTTAAGCACAGTGGTGGAAAGACAATTTCCCTTATTGTATATGTGGATGATATAGTGATGACTGAGAATGATCCAGTAGAGATTTCCAGCCTGAAACTCTTCCTTGGGAACGAGTTTAAAATTAAGGATCTTGGTTCATTACGTTATTTCCTTGGCATAGAGGTTGCACGCTCCAAGAAGGGTATTTTTCAATCTCAGCGAAAGTATGTGTTGGATCTTTTGTAAGAAACAGGTCTATTGGGTTGCAGATCGTGTGAGACTCTAATAGAGCCAAACCATCATCTTCATGAAGATACAGGTGAGCGACTTATTGATGTTGGTCAATATCAACGATTGGTGGGCCGCCTCATTTATCTTTCTCTGACTAGACCAGATATCTCCTATGTTGTTGGAGTTGTTAGTCAGTTCATGCATACTCCCATGACTAAACATCTTAAAGCTGTCTACCGTGTAGTTTGTTACTTGAAGAAATATCTAGGTATGAGACTGCTGTATGCCAAACGTGGTAATCTTAAGGTTGAGGCATTCATAGATACAGATTAAGCTGGCTCAGTTATGGACAGAAGGTCTACCTCCGGCTATTGTACTTTTGTGGGAGGTAACCTTGTCACTTGGAGAAGCAAGAAGCAGCCAGTAGTGGCACGATCTAGTGCGGAAGCTGAATTTAGGTCTATGGCTCATGGCATATGTGAACTTCTATGGCTCTATAGTCTTCTATGGGAACTAGGTTTTGTTTTCCATGGTCCAATGAATCTGTATTGCAACAACAAGGCAACAATAAGTATTGCCCATAATCCAGTTCAACATGACCACACGAAACATATAGAGGTTGACCGTCATTTTATCAAGGAAAAAGTTTAGTCGGGACAAATTTGTATTCCATTTGTCAAGACGGAAGACCAACTTGCAGATTTGTTTCCCAAAGGGCTCAGTGGACCTCCATTCTCTAGAATTGTTAGCAAGCTTGGAATGCATAATATATACATATCAGCTCGAGGGGGAGTGTAGGTGTATAGTTATATGCTTGTACATAGTAGTGAGGGTATAACGGGAAGTAAGTAGTATACTTGTAAATACCTTTTATTATACATGTATTTGTATACTTGATAAATACTTAATGAATGTGTATGGTAGATGTATCACCTCTACACAAATTCCCCCAAAATTCTCCTTCTACTTCTTCTTCTCCTTTTACTTCTTCCTCTTCTCTTTCTCACAAACCCTAACCTAATACTATACTTCAAATCAAACTCTCTTTGTAGACACTATAGTTCAAGAGTCTATGGAGATTTTAGACCTTGCTGCCCCAATTTGTGACTAGTCATCTAATGAGGTTCGAGCTCCAGTACAGGACGAGATCCAGTCCATTCTGACAAACACACTAGCCCAAGATTTTGTGATGTTTCCAAACGTTGTTGAGCTAGTTCATGTCCAGCTAGTAGATGAAGGCCAAGTTCCTGCTAAGGAAGAGGTACAGGTTATTCTGATGGATACATCAGTTCTTTCACGGTTATCTAACTCTGACATAATTACGTATGAGAGGGCTATGTAAGAATATTATGTGATTTTTCCGTTATTAGCTACTTATCAAAGGACAAATGAGCAATTTTATGAGGTTTTTCCTATACTAGATGTTCACAAGACAACAAGATTACATCATAATTTGATCGTGGGAGGATTTGGTATATGGCTATGTGGTTTGAGCTTCCCAACACTGTTGATCCTTTCCCTCTATAAAACTCAAGGTCGAGTTTTTTCAAACAAGGGGGGTTTGATGCAGACATGTGGGCCCACATGGATCATGGTGGGGTCCACACATGAAGACACACAAGAAGGCACATGGAGGAACACATGAAGACACGTGATAGGGTCTTTTAAAATTATTTTATTGTTTTACTTAATAATTTATGAGTTATTAATGTCTAAGGCATGAAAGTCATTTTGATTTTTGTTTTCAGTTATTTGTGTAATAAGGTATTATTGCTAATGATATTTTAGTAATATTAGAGTCAACAAGTCAAAGTGGCGCCCTCTAAGAGTGTTGGACGAAATTCTCTAGAAGGGCCTGATTTTAACACTTTTTGTCTTTAAAAAGTAAAGTTTTTAGTACTTTTGACTTTAGGAAAGTCTTAGGTAGCAAGTAAACTATTAGTTTAGGAGTTTTTAAGTTGGTTTTTGGTTATTTTCATGACTTTGTGAGCCAAAATATGGGTTGCACGTTTTTGTAGTTGGTATGATGGAATTAATAAAATTTTGATTGGTTTCTTTCTCTCCATGAGTAGTAATACTTTTATTTTTCAAGTTTAAAGAGTCTTCAAATCCTTAGTACCTAAGGCTTGGCTTGGTTGGTGATTTCCAAGTTTGAGGTTAGTGATTTCCTCAAGGTACATCTTATCTTCTCATCTTTATCCTCCTCTTTTTTCTCTTTATTTTTCTTCTTCCTCACCTTTCTTTTGGTTTTCTTGAAGGTATTCATGCTGCCCACAATACACAGCCACCTCTTACACTATCTTCTTCATCTCTACACATCCCCACTTATTCTACATCAGTTAGTGGTTTGTGCATTGCGAACAATCAAATGACTTGCAGAGAGTCAATAATGCCAGAGTCTTGTATTTGGCAGATCTCTCTAATTGACTCTATCTCTATTATTTTCCTTGGATAACCACCAAAACCAATCATAATGGGGGGGGGGGGGTAATTAAACTGTAAAATGAGGATTTTTTTTTTTTTTTTTTGTGTGAGAGATAAATCAGAATGTATTAAAAAAACGAAAAGAGAAAGCAGCAACATGGCATTCATGAGGATAGTGAATAAAGAAACGGATAAGAAAAAGGCTCTAAAGACAAAGAACAGCAACCCAACAACAAAACAAAAACCAAAGAAACAAAGGGAATCTATCCAGTCCCACAATAGTCCACTCAAAGCTCATTAAATTCTTTTGAAATAGAAATCCAATCCAAAAGGATCTGATAGACCTGAACAAAAAGATGATCAAGGGTGGAGAACTTGTCCTAAAAAATTTGAATGTTCCTTTCCTTCTAGAAGATCGGACAAATGGCCCAGGAAGTAACCGCCAAATGACCTTACTAATATCCCCCAACTCTTTAATCTACCAACTAGAAATCAGGTCCCTAAAATTGAGAGGAAAGACCCAAAAAATAGTAAGCTGAGAAAGAAGTTTTAAACCTTCCCCACCAATCGGAATGAAAAGATGGTCCACCAACTCCTCTTCCTTCATACATAGAATGCATCTATTAGCCAAATCCTAACCCATGATTAGAGTAAGGATTTTATCTAGAGTAACAGTGCACAAGAAAAATTAATCTCATAAAGAATTCACATAGTCCAATTTCCCTTGCATGGAAACTCCAGATGATTTGCATTGTCTAAACAACTATAAAATGATTTGGTGGAAAAACAACCGCCCTTATTAAGGCTCCACACCCTACTATCTCTCTCCATGGTCATTGCTCTGGTGCAATGGTAGTGGCTTGGGCTGTTAGCGTGAAAATGTGGGTTCGAGTCTCGTGAGCAGCCACTTTGTGCAAAAAACCCAAAGGTTAGGTCTGTTTCCAGTCCACCCCTCCCAGCACCCCATAGTTACAGGACCAGCACTGTGTAATGACCTTTTTACCCTGCTATCTCTCTTCCTAGGAATTAACCTAAAGCCCTTTAACCAACACATCAGACCAAACCAATCCTCACACTCCCAGTCATTCAAATCATCCAATAAAACAATAAAACTGTACAATGAGGATTCTATTTAGCACATTACAAAAAGTTGAAAAAATAGTTATTTCCTTAACTATTCCAGACATGAGTAAAGAAACCATTGTGAACGAGTTGAAATCGTCTACTACAGCTTGAAGTGTGGTAAATTCTGGCATTGTCTGCAGTGTGACACATACCCCCAAAAACTGGAAATCACCCAGCAAAAAGTGAAAATGACCCCTCAATTTTATTCCACTTTTTTGGGGGTATGTGTCGCACTGCAGACGATGCCAGACTTTACCACTCTTCAAGCTGTGGTAGACAATTTCAACTGATTGTGAACTCAGGACGAAAATGTTTTTCTTTTTGTCTTTGCTTAGCTTTACTTCAGTATGCACTGCCCTTTTTTTATTTTATTTTTTTGTAAGGTACTTTAGTATATATTGCCCATCCGAAAATGTATCCCTTTACCTCGGTGACTTCTTGGGACATAGGATATCTTTAGGATGAGAGGAGAGGAGAGGATCCACCTTCCTCTTCATCCCTGTGCCTTACAAGTGGCACGCATCCAGGTCTATTGGTACCAACCATTCAGACTACCCCACCTGTGAAATCTCTTAGTCCAACAATCAGCCTGAGTGATCTCAAACTGTCAAGACTCTGGAACTTGCTTGCTGGACAGTTTGGCATACTTTTGACAGGCCGGAAGAACTTAACAGAATGGTCAGAAAATGCGTCAGGTGGACTTTTGAATGAATCTTGTTGGTTAAAATCTTCAAATGGTGTTTCAGAATATCTTACATGTCTGATGTATGAGACCAGGGTACCAGGGTAGGGTTGATCATGCCCAATCAAGTATTTATCGTCCATATTACTACTGCTACTGTTGCTGCTACTATTGTTATTAGTATTATTGTGCTATCGAAAACTGAATTGTCTAAAGTATGCTTATTACTTGTAAAATTTCATAGTCAATGCAGCTGAAAATGCTAAACCACAGAGCTTTGATGGAAGCACTGACATGACAACAAGTATCCTGAGGTGGATTTTAGATCTCTCTAAAGCAGCAGTCATGGAACTAATTGTGAAGCTTTTCAACCTCGTGAATGAGGTGTTTAAACCTGCTACGGGTGAGGAGACCACAGCAGTAACCACAGATCTCTTCGAGGAGATGCTGTCATCCTCATTCCTGCTCACAATTTTGGTTCTCCTCATTGTGGTGGTGACTCGAGCCTCGGGGGTGTGATCATCATTTGCCGACTTGACACCATAAAGCCCCCATTGGGCAACTCTTATCCCAGGTTGTCTCTCTCTAGTTATTATGGATGTTGATGAATATTTTGCCTATACCCGCTTGATCACGGTTGCTTGTTTATTATTATGATTATTGGTGTTCAGCTTGATAATGAGGTATCCCATATGGGCAACCTCAAAAAACCTGATACAGGGACATTTATTTACATGTATAAAGTAATACTTGTATATATAAGTATTGTGTATTGAAATTCAGAAGTTAAACAAAATTAGGAAATACTGAACACTTATATCATACATAGTACAAGCTATCATCTTCATCAGTAAATGCAGCTGCTAATCCCTAGACATGTAATGATCAATGTGTCTTTGGAGTAGATAAGAATCTATAGCAGTATCTGGCTGTGTCGATGCGAGTGTGTTGATACGATTCATAACGGCAAACAAGTTATATATATATATATATATATATATATATATATAAAGGGTTCCTGTTGCATAGTATTTAACATGCTTGAAGCCCTCTTTCCTTCGAATTAGTATCCCGCCTGTGGGGCTTAATGGTTGAAGAGGAGCAAACTTGTAGATCATATGATGTCTTTGATGTTGTTGTGAATTGCCATTACATTACGGAAATGTCAGACTGCATGAATACCTATCAACAATATTAGGCAGGGCTAAGCATCTTGGGGGTATTTTGAGATCCACCCCCATGGTGGTTGATATTTTGATGATAGGAGCCAAGTAAGCCTGTTTAGGATTTTAATTCAATGAGGGGCCCATCAAATGTTCTTTTCCTTTTCTTCTTATTACCCCATGAGCCATCTTGTAATAATCCTGATCCTCTCTAACACCAATTCAACCGTAGGAAAGCTTCTTAGATGAGAGGTTCCCCTAAAATTGTCCTGTTAATTTAATCTGTGAGTCCACTTGTTGCAAACGGGTTGGATTGCTAGGAATCAACGACTTAGTCAACTAAATTTAAATTTTGTATTTTGTATTTTGAATTTTGTAATTTAGATGTTTGTTGTTATCTTGATCCCAAGAATCATGGGATTTGAACGATTGTACATAGTCTATTTATTTCCACATTGAGATGAATACAAACTACTCGTATGTTCTATTCAATTTTTAACATGGTATCAACCTAATTCAATCATTACTTATATTCCCACCAGTTCTCATTCTTTGTTTTGTTTTTTTCTTCTCCCACCATGGACAACTCTAATATGACTTTGGAATCGAAAAATCCTACCTCCAACTCTACATATTTTTGAATTCTTCTGATAACCTAGGTACTATCTTGGTATCTCATATTTTCAAAGGAAATAAATATACTACCCAGTCTCATGCCATATGATTGGCCTTAACTGTCAAAACCAAGTTGGCTTTTGTTGATGGATATTTGTCCAAACTAGTCTTTTTCTCTTTTTATTTGTGGCAATGATGCAATGCCATGGTTCTCTCATAGATTTTAAATGCTTTTACCACATATCTTACAAAGAGCGTTGTCTATACTCTTACTACTCGCAAAGTGTGGTTTGATCTACAAGATCGTTTCCCACAAAGTAATGCTTCTCGCCTCTTTCAATTAAAAAGAATCATTTTTACAAGATCAATTATCTGTTGTTGCTTATTTTACTAAGTTGAAACATTCATAGGATGAGTTACCAATCCAATCTTTCATAACTTGTTTTTGTGGTGCTCTACAAAAATTAAATGACCATCCTCAACAAGAATGATTATTTCAATTTTTTAGGTCTCAATGAGTTTTATAATTCTGTTCGTAGCAACATTCTCCTCAAGTATTCAATGCCATATGTTTCAAAGGCATACAGCCTTATTCTTCGAGAAAAACGTGAACATGATCTTCATATCATTGCACCCCTTGCTATACGTTTGCTGCTCTTAAGGATCCTCATGCTCATAAACCTAGCCATTCCAACACATCTCCCTCTAGTGTGCGGCCTCGCTTTCATTGTGATCATTGTAATAAAGAAAAGCATACATGAGATTGTTGTTTCAAACTTGTAGGCTATCCCAAACGCAACTTGAAGCTTCATGTCAATAATGTTATAGCTGTTACCTACAAAGGTTTGAAAAGATATTGTCCAAAAAGCCAATTTTCTCTAAATGGAAAGGATGTACTGTTCGCCTCTCACAGGGCCCACACAGAAAAAGTGTTTAGGACCCACACCCCCCTTTGAGGGGGTGAAAATACC
>JAOXJP010234291.1:0-10183 GCA_025762735.1 Platanus orientalis | reverse complement strand
GCTCATGCAATCTGCGGAGTCATATTGTGTAATTTAATTGCTATTTTCTAGATGCAAATTCTGGACTTGAGTTACAATGGTATTTTTAATTCTTCAAATTGACTTGACCAAGCAATAAAAAACTAATCAATGTGAGTATGGACTTGGTATTTTGAGGCTAGCTAAACGAAATAGACTCCAATAATTGAATCTGATAATGAGTTTTAACCCTACAATTATTGTCATGGCTAAATTCCTATGATTTAGATGACACACAAATCATGAAATGCTCTGATAGGGGAGAAAATGAGAAGCAAATTACAATATGAAAATATAATTTGATGAATCAAAGTCCATCATCCTCCACCGACCATACCCTACACACTATGCATGTAGCAACTGATTCATCAACCTAGATCCTACATTCATTATGTTATTTTTTCATAGGAATAGCCCAAAATTCATGATATCGTAGTGATCTAGACCTATAAATCCAAACCTAAAATGATTGGAAAATAAAAGTTAATAATTCTGGTGGTTAAATTGTTTAGTTGGTCTAGTTCTGGTTTATGCTCATTTAAGAGGAAAATGAACAATCCAGATGACTAATTTTGTCTGGCATTAAATAACGAGTTAGTGAGGGCTAAGAAAGAATACAAATAGATTAAGTTTCTCATACTAAAATTGAAGTACATGGGGAAAATGATCTCCAAAACCCACCTAAAGAAACTAACATCCTGAAAACTTTTCATTGATTAGCATCTGACCAAAGCAAGTCCATATATGTAGTAGATGACTCGAGAATTACAGCCCTAATCTTAATCACCAAAGATATGTTTAGACAATTGACACCACGTTTTGTACAGAAGAGAGAAGCTACCAAGACGAAATTCTTGTAAGAAGGGGAACTCTTAGTAGCAAAATAAAATCTTACCAACTAAACTGCAACTTCAATGCACCTTTAATAAATAAGAGAGAAAAACAAATATACAAATAGAGAAACAAGGAACGAAATACAAGATTTTTTGTTTTTTGATGAATGTATAAAATACAAAATCAGAAGAAAGAGAAGAAAATAGGTATTGGAAAGAAATAAAGGATGGAAAGTATGGTAACAATCAGATAAAGACTACTCTCCTTTTAGATGTATCCCACATGAGATAAAGACTTCCAAAATCCAAAGGATTTTCTCCCAAATCTGATCAGAATATTTCTCTCCTATTAGATGTATCCCACATGAGATAATTCCAAATCAAGGATCTCCTCAATATATCACTTATCAAAGAGTCCTAATCAGTCCAGAACTCTTCTTCCAATTAATCCAAACTTCCCAAATCGTGTGGAGAATCTCTAAGAAAATCTCTTCGGAATATCTCTATTTAAAGATTGGGGGCTCACAGAATATTGCATGACCTTGACTATTCAAACCTAGAAAATATCTTTTAAAATAAAGAATCCCAATGAAGTAGGATTCTTAATTCCAGCCAGCAAAACGTGTGGGAATATCTGGGCAGAATTTCCCCTTCCAAATATCCTTAAATAGGATTTTGTGTAGCAATATGGGGGACCCACTTAGAGTCATACAACTTCCCTATTGTATATCTGAGAAAATCTCCTTAAAGAAAGGAATCCTAAAGGCTTAGGACTCTTCTAAGTCATCCAAAATTGTGGGGTACCTATGAACTGGTTTCTCTCATTCCAAAATAGCTAAAAGAAAACATGTGGCACTAAGAGAGCCCACATATGTTGATCAACTTCCCTGCTCAGATTTAAAGCAAACTTATCATAAAAACAAAGGAGTCCTAAAGAAATGAGAACTCTTTTGAGATTGCCACCAGCTTTGGGAAATTGGCACACGACTTAGATCCCACTATTAGAAGATCTAATAGCATTAAATTGCTCCCCACCTTCTAGCTGTATGATCTGGTGTAACTCTCCACAAATCTCAAACAAATAAAGTAATCAAGGGGTAAATGAGAACTGATTTTCTCAAACAATCAGCCAAGAAACATAGGAGAAAGAAAAGGATTTGATGTTACTACTGGATTTGAGTTTATGGAGCAAGAAAATAAAGAATAAGAGAGGTTTAGGTGATTGAAGAAAAAATCACAAAACATAGAACAAGAAGAAAGGAAGAAGGTAACAAGAAGAGGAAGAAGTAATTGGTTTAAGCCTCAATCTAAGGACCCCAGTTGGAATGGAGCCAATTGAGAACCTTACTCTAATACCAAACTGATGTAGGACTAAAATTCTATGACAAATTTTAGGTGAAATATGAAGAGAACATCAAATGCAAACTAAAACTAAAAAAGAAAATATAGAAAAGAAAAAAGTACCTAAGCCTCCACTTAGCTCGCATAAACCCCACGAGGGAAACCACTTCTGGTTTTGGGTCTACCATACACACTCATGTTAAAAATTCAGCACTGAGAAGAGGAAAAAATAAAAAACAATTGCATTCAAAATCAATCATCACTACCATTTCTAACGTAGAGAAGGCTTATAATGCCTCCCACGTTAAGAAAATTACACATTTCAGCTCATTAAAACACAAATTAACAGCTAACCCCTTTACGAAAATAAAGAAATTCATAAATAACTTCTTAAACTCCACTAATTACAACTAAGACCTTACTCTATTAAACCTTTAAATAAGACCCCTAAAACTTAAAATATACTGGAAAGTAAATAAAAATAAATATAAAACAACTCTAAAACATGTTCCACACTATCAAATATGTTCATCCATCGCATGGGACCCACCCACATATAACATGGGTCCCACATGCAGCTCCTTGTCCCCATTAGTCCTCCTTTCTAGCCATGATAGATTTTCATATCCCACACCCATGTATACCTCTAACCATTCTGGATTCCCAAAAATATTCTTTCCCAAATCTTGCCACCATAACTCTACGTCATTCTTTTCATTTCAAATCTTTACAACCACTTAGTCAGAAGTACCTTATTATGCATCCGTATCTTCCTAATACCTAGACCCCCACTAGCCAAAGGCCTACAACAAGTGTTCTAATCCACTAGATGATACCTATGATGATTTGGATCATCATCCCAAATGAATCGCTTGAACATCGACTCCAAGGGTTGCCTCAACCAAAGTCAATCTACCTCTTTAGATAGAAGTGGAACTTTTCAAGTCTCTAATCAAGATGAAATTCTTTCTATCATAGAATCCCATATCATCTTCGATTTACAATTTGCACCCAGAGGGAAACCTAAATAAGATGACGGAAGGTAACCAATTTTGCAACCCAGAATCCACGCTAAACTCTCAATATCGCATTCAACTCCAACCTGGAACATCTTGTTCTTCGCCAAATTGATTTTTAAACCAGAAAACTGCCTCAAAGCATCTTCGAATACATCTTAGATATCCTATTTGACTCATATCATCATCACAAAAAATCATAGTACCATCTACAAAATTGAAGATAAGATATTGTCACTCCTACTTCCCTTCCCAACTTGAAACCCGAAATATAGCCCATTTCAACCCTTCTAATCATCTTACTTGATATCTCAAATACCATTATAAAGAGAAATAGAGAAAGATGATCACCCTGTCTAAGCCCCCTCGATCCACCAAAAAATCCTATTAGGCTTCCATTGATTAGTACTAAAAAAGAAGAATGCAGATAGAATGAGATCCAACTCCTCCATTTAGACCCAAATCCCATTCTTCCCAAAATGTAATCAAGAAACCTCCAATTTACATGATCATATGCATTTTCTAGATCTAGTTTACAAATCACCCCGCTTCTCCCAGAGATTCCCCCATCTTCAATACATTCATTTGCAATAATAACACCATCTAGAATTTGTTTACCCTCAATAAACACACCTTGAGGAGGGGAAATAATACCTTTCATTACCATCTTCAATTGCCTTGCCAAAAGCTTAGAAATAATCTTGTAAACACTGGTTAATAAGTTAATGGGATGAAAGTCTCTCAATTTCGAAACCCTTTTATTTTTAGGGATAAGAGTAATAAAGGTGTTATTGAGATGATCATAAAACTCTTCTGAAATATAAAATCCATCGATTACTTTGATCAAATCCACTTTTACAATATCCCAACATCTTTGAAAAAAAAAATTGGAAATTCCATTCGGGCCAAGAGCCTTATCCAAACCATCTAGCAATGGCTTGATAGGCTGGTCTTCCTTAAAAAGATTTATATAATACTCCTCCACCTACTTACGAATCACCTCCTGATTTCAGACTCATTCTCTATTTAACCAAATTCTCTTAATATTGTTGTTATTCCTATGCTGAGATGCTACCTTGTAAAAGAATTTGGTATTGCAGTTCCACTCCTTTAACCATCTAATCCTAGATTTTTGACACCAAAATATTTTTTCTTTGACTGCAATAATTTGGAATTTATCGCGAAGAACCTCTATTACTTGTTTCTTCCGTGGATAGATTTTGAGCTTTTTCTAATACAACCAATCTATGAATTTCCTCATTACATCTCTTCCTCTCTTCTTGAAAAAAACCCCACCGAAATTTTACTCAAAGCATTCAGTCTAAATTTTAAATTTTTTAACTTGAAAGCAAAAATCCATCTAGCATTCCCAGAGAAAAAATTCTGATTCCAAACTTCCTCCACTAAATTCCTAAAGTCAAGCTCCAAGAACCATGATTCTTAAATTTGAATGGATATAGACCTTTCTTATTTCCCCACATTTCAAGTAATATCGGGGTATGGTCTGATATTGATCTTGGGAGTATGCTCTGAGATCTCCCAAGGAAAAGATCTTCTTAGTCGTTACAAAATAAAAATCTATCCAAACGACTCAGAGAGGGATTCTCCCTAAAATTTGACCATGTAAATTTCTCTCCCTTCAAAGGACAATAATCAACTTCCATCTGTCAATAAACTCCACAAATTTATTCATACGATTATCCCTCAAATTATCCCCTTTATTTTCATGGAAAAAACACACCAAATTGAAATCTCCTCCAATACACCACGATAAATCCCAACGAACTTTAACATCATCCAATTCCCCAAAAAAGTCATCAATTTCCCCTGATAAAACCGGGCCATAAACCCCTGAGAACACCCACTCCTCCACACCATCCACCATCCTACATCTAATTGAAATTAAGAATGCGCCCACTTCAAATTCCAACATCTCAATCTTATCCTCATTCCAAATCATAAGAATACCACCCAACGCCCCTCGAGATGGAAGAGCAATCCAATCGGTTGATGTTTTACCCCACACCTCATTTACCATGATCTCCAACATATGTTCAATTTTAGTTTCCTGCAAGACTGCAACACCAAGATATCCATATTCACACCACTAAAACCTTTGCATATTATCACTGTTTTGTCCCTATTGCCTAGCCCTCTTACATTCCATGATAGGAGTTTAGGATCTATCAAATTACTTAAACAAAATCCCTTTTGCCCCACTCACACTCCCCTCATCCAAACCCCCCTCTTTTCTATCATAGTTGATGTTGCTCTCTAATTTTGTTTAATTCTTTGAGCAGTCATTTCCCCCAGCTGATTTTACCCCATCCTCTTTCTCATACCGCATTTTCTTAAGTTCGATGGATTTAAATAATTCAATTATTTTGGCTTCAAAACCTTCATAAGATAAACCCAAAAAGGAACCAAAGTCCTCTAATTTGTGAAATACCCATTCTAATAATAACCCTTCATCAGGTTCCAAAACCCCTTTTATTAGAAGATGATCCTAATCCGACCTCCCATGTATCGGAGTAATAAAAGTCTCTTCCCCCTCTAGCTCCTTTGAACCTAACACCCCATCCACAACCGATCCCTCCATCACCGCAATAGGATCCACAACTAATACATCATCACCCTCCCCCCTCATTTGGTTCACAATCACAATCTGTTTTAGATGCCTCCCATCGGTATCAGATGAGTTTCCATTAGGAATAGTTTTTGGGATAAAATTCATTTCCATTTCATGCAAGGCTGAAGATTTAGACTTGCATAAATCCAAAGCATCTAACAGAGGAGAAAAATGATACTTGGCTAATAAATCATACTTACCTCTAGATTGCAATTGGAGTAGAGAGGCACTTTTTGAACTCAAAACTGAATTCCCCACAATTATTTCATCAACACTATAGATCACCATCTCGAGCGAAACCTTTGTGATGATGGAAGGCAATATAAATCAACCAAACCATGAACAATCGATTGAACTTGTAGAGATTTATGTTTGGATAAGATAGTATCATTTCGGATAGTTGCCTACAAACTCGGTTGAGCAATACCTAAGTCTCCAACTAGCTGTTTCCCGATCAAATTACCCTGACTATGATCCTCCCACGCCTTCAACTCCATAGCAACATTAGGGATAGAGGACTCCAATCTTGAATAAACAAAATCCTGATCACTAACAAGCAGCTCACCAATATGGTTGCCCTAACTGCGATCCTCCAACACCTCCGACACCTTAGCCTCTTGCACAACATTATCCTCAGAACCTAACACCTCAACCCCCCTATAGTAAGGCTCAGTACCAATTCCATGACGATCACCCAGATCAATAAACTTTGCTACCCAAGAACAACATAGAACTCTCTAATTCAGTTTGACGATCCAACCCATCGGCCTTTCGATGATCGATACAGTCCTCATCCCTCTGAAAATAGCATGGTGAAGCAATTTTCCTGACCATGGCTAAGAGAGGATTTCCATTTATCAAATTCTTCTCAGGAACCCTACTCTCCATACAACTAGAAGCCAATTCACCTCTCAAATTTCATAAGACAAGGATACCATCAAACCCTAAAACACTATTTTGCATGACAATTATTTTCTGCAGAGCACTCCCCTGGTATGACCTTCTTCAACAAATGTCGAGTCACGATCACTTCCACCGGAAAATGTTGATTCCCATTCGATTCCACCGGCAAGCGTCGAGACGGAGAATCCCTTTCAACACCTAACATCACTCTAGTTCGAGAGTCCCGACCACTCAAATGTTTATGAATGTCCAATTGACCCTAATCAACCGGATCAAGTTCCCCCAAATGGTTTGGTTCAATATCTTGATTTTGGGTCCCTGGTTCTGGTTGGATCATCGAGATAGAGTTTAATCTAGGGTGCCAAAATAACGAACTGCATGTCCATTTTTACTCCTATCAAATGGGGGTATATTTGGGAATATAATATTACAATTTAGTTTTACCTTTGATGACCTTAAAAGACCATCTTGCCCCAATAAACCCTCCATTCGATGATCCTCAAAACCAATTGCTCTATCTACCCCACATGGCAAACAATTGCTTTATCAGATAGATTCAGCAAACAACTGGCAAATTGCTCCTTGGTCTCCTCTTCACAAAAGCCCTCTGAACCAACTAACATCACCAACTCTTTTCCCCGAACTGGAATCCGATGATTTTCAGATTTGGCATACCGCTTTGAGCACACAACCCCAGTGCTCTAATCTTTCACCTCCAATTGCGCCAGATTTACCTTTTTTTTTAATTTCAAAGAATGGTTCCAAGCGGGAATCCTGTTTAACTCTCGTACCAAAATCACCGTCCACCGCAAATGATTCTCCCGACCCCCCAGCTTAGTAGAAGACTAAGCCTGGCCAAAATCTTTCTCCCACCAATCTTCAACCTCCATAGAAGTATCATTCTCGATGAAAATCACCACAGGGAAGAACTTTCCATTATCAATCACTGACAGCAAGCATGGGATCGTGCAAGGATCACCAGCGGCAACTTCCAGGCGAACCCAACAGAGCTTGTCACAATTGAGAGTCTGTTTACCACCATCAGCAGACCACCACAAAATTTCCCAATCACCTTGAACATCTTTGTTGTCTAGATAATTAAAGAGAGCCCCCATAACCAAATCCACCTTTTCTTCACCAAATTTTCATAGTTAATGGTAAAAGTTTTGGATTTCAGCACTCGAACCCAAATGAACCAACCCTAGGAATACATAATTTCTTATCTCAAATAGTTGCAGCTTCATTTATAGACGATCACACAAATATCGCACGGGATGATCCATTCGCAATCCATACCACCTCCTCTGCCAAATTTTGCACCTCGTAAATTTGTTCCGCAATATCCTCCTAGAGTATGTTCAGATTCGACCTGCAACAAATCATCGACCTGCCCCACACCTCTTCTCCAGAATCCCCCTCAGATCTGGAAACCTTGATAGCCCAATCCCGTTCACAGTGAATGATATCAATCAACATCTGGGATTCAATCGATTATCAACGGACACTCAATCAAAGGAGGGAACGAGTTCAAGTCTTTGGTTGGTATGGTAGGATTCACTGGCACTTCACCCGCAAAATATCTTCGAAGAATGAAAGCTATGATAACCCAGCCAGCACAATTGATGTCTCTTAGGATGAACACCCGAAATTCCTTACCATTTCGTAAAATTTCCAAAATCTTAAGAAACTTCCCTTGCATATTCAATTCCCCTTTCGCCAATATAATTTTGTTGCCATCATCTTTGAATCGAGACAATAGTGTTGGGTTTACTTACCTACATGCTTGATCAATAACTGAATAACCAAGGCATCAATACATAACTAAACCATATGGAAGCAACAAAATATTTCTTCCTCCTCTCAATGATCCGTAAGAATCTCATTCCTAGCAAAAGTGAGCTCAAAATCAAATGTTTTCCTTTCAATACAAATAGTTTTCTTCATCATGACCATCAGCTACCAAAATCAATGGCCAACAAAATCACCAGCCACCATTGTCACCGACTGTAAGACTCTCGCATTCCCACCATTGTCGACAATTACTCAAAATAAATGAAAAATTGCTTGCACTTACATGGCAGCAAGTAATCAAAGGAATATAAAGAAGAAGAAGATAGATGGAAGAATAATGGAGCATTGTATCACTTCCCTTAAACATCACCATCCTAGGTCAAGCTTTTGGTATAAGAAAGCTTGAAAACATACCAGTCGTATAGAGCAAGAGAGCTGTAGAAAATTTCATAAACTTAAACAATTGAACCCACTTAAAGCACCAATCATCACTTATATATGACTATTATGTTATTTTTTGTTATCAATGTTAGTCTTAGTTCTATTTTGGTATATAGGAACTATCTCATACTCCATATTGATTACCATGAAAAAGGCCAAAATCCAAACAGAAATAGTCAATTGCTCCATATAGTAACTTCATTTCTCTTTGGATCTAATTCTTGTTTCTACTCATCCAAGTAGAAAAGGGAAAGATATTAGAATTTGGGATTGATATATGGAAATTAGTGATACCAAAAAACTTGATCAAAATTCGAGTGACCACTAAGATCTCAAAATTCTCTAATCACTATAGTTGATCTCATAAATGAATTTGCTTTATTTACTTTATCCGGTGAGCAGCCACATTGTACAAAAAGCCAAAGTATAGGTTTGTGTGTGTGTGTGTGTGTGGTAATGATATTAAAGTTATAAATAAATAGTGTGTGTGTGTGTGTGTGTGTATGTGGTAATGGTAATAAAGTTATATATAAACAGTTTATAATGAAATAGTTAAAGTGAGGGGAAAAAGGTACAGTTTATAAGATGTTGATTATTATCCAATATACATTTGAAATTAAATTCTCAAAATATAAATAAAATAAATTAGAATAAAATATGAGATGTTTTAAACTCGTGAAATGTACCCATATCAGTCTTACTAAACAATTACAAAAATTACTTAAATCATGTCATATTAAATTGAATGGTTCTAAAAATTCTAATTTAATCCACAACAAAGGAAATGTAAATAACTACCAATATCAAGAATCTATAAAACCCACATCTAAACTATAACCAAAAATGCAAGAAAAGAAATCTTCATATCATAAAAGAAAAATTAGAACATGTAGTGGTGAGTTGTGTAATGCTTTAATGGCACTAAAGTTCAATGATGAATAGGTAAAGGTTGACATGGGTTTCATGTACCTTAGCGATAATGTGGCAGCACAGGAGGCAGTACTTCATTGAGAAGGCACTCAGTACTAACTTGACAAGAGAAAACCGAAAAAAGGAGTTGAAGCTACAATTTAGTCCTGAGCACTACAAGCACTTTGTTGAGGAATTGTCCCAAATGGCTCAAGCATACAGACTCAATCTGGAAGTATGTGAAACAATTAACAAGCCTTTTGCTAGACATCAACGGCATTATAGAGACAAGTTCTTCATGT
>JAOXJP010234290.1:0-10183 GCA_025762735.1 Platanus orientalis | reverse complement strand
CTCTTTATCTAGTTCCCTTTCCTATTCCATTTTTACCAATTTAGTAATTGTTCTCTATCTCTCAGCACTACTGTCGGTTTCCTTCTCCACCTATTTTTCTTCTCTATTTTGGAGAATCTATATAGAAACTTCATAGATGTTTTGGAGGTGAAGATGGGTTTTAAATCAGGTCTAATATCAACATCCAAGACTTTACCAATTTAGCAACTTGGCATTTTCAAGATTTATTTTGTAGTGAGTATTGAGATGATGTTTTTAGAGCTTAATGAATGAAAAACTCATGTTGCTTTGTCTTTTTGATGTGGTGCCCAAGGTGTTGATACCATTGAGTACCTTTAGGTGTTGATTGTTAGAACTAGTCTAAGAAGACAATAACAAAAATATACGAGAATGGGATTTAGTTTCCTATTTTATCGCATAATCGATGTAGGGCTACAAAATTAATTAAACATCACCAAAAACTGAATTGGCCACCAATTAATTTTACTTTATTATTTGGCAATTTTGCCAAAATATTGAATTGATCTCGGAAAAATCCTTAAAAAAAAAAAAAAACCTGAGAAAGAAAAGGGAGAGGGAGAGAAATAACTTAGAGGGAGAAGAACATAGGTGAGGGGGCTTGCAATGTCCCCAACCCTGGTGATGCGTGGCTCCGATGAGAAGAATCAAAGCTTCAATTTCAGCTCTTAACCTCCGTGATGTCTAGTGATGGTTTTTTTCCCATTCTCTTTCTTCTTTTTATTCTTTTTCCTACCTATCTACCTATCTGATTAGGGCTCTTCTTCTTCTTTTTCTTTTGAAATTTTTTGGTGAAATGATTTCTTATTTCGTTAAAGGAGTTTTTCTCCAATCTGATTTATTAAAAGGAATAAGGATTTCTTCAAAGAGTTTCTTTGAATGGAGAGGTGATCAGCGATGGGGATAGTGACTTGTCTATCGATGACGGGACAATCAATTAGTTAATTAGTTAGTTTTTTTTTTTTAAGAATCAAGTTGGATAACCATATTCACATCCGATGTTCAAATTGTTAAATGGAATCAAGCACGAATTTTGTTTTCAAACATTCGTCGAATATCATATGTGAATTCAGATACATATGTTTATTAAATGAATCGAATGTGGATGCGTCCACATCTACTTCAAATTCACTCCATTTACAGCCTTAGCTATGGAATATTGATCCTCTAGGTGTGGGTCCCACTCTATTAACCTACTGCCAGTGCCCCTAGTGGCCTTGAAGAAAAAGAAAAAAGGATTTGAGCAACAACTCTCTGTCTCATACAACTAAACTAAACTCAATTAGTGAAGCCTTCTGTAACCTCTGAACCTTTAAGCTCAAATTACTAGAATAATAATAATTATTTCATTAGTAAAAAAAAAAAAAAGGGAGATTTTTTTTGGTAAAGAATAGAATCTCTGTTGATTTGGACCCACAAGAATCACTATTTAGAAAAACCTACTCTTGCCTTAATTAAGACAAATTAATAACATATTTTTATTTCATTTTTGACATCTAATGCCATAGTATATTATTGTACCTATCCAAAAGCACCTCTTTTAAACACCATATACTTAGGGATGTTAAGGGTTAGGCTGAGTACAAGTTTTAGCCAACCATCCTAACCCTAATTAGAATTAGGGGTGGCGATGTTTGATATGACCTGCAAACTTGACACGAAATTAGTGGGTTACGATTTATTGTAATTGTGTTTTGGGTCAAAGTGGGACAACCACTTTGACACGATTAATAAAATGGGTTATGTTCGAGTTGACCCATATAGTTGTATACCCTTAGCTTAACATGACACGAACCCGACTTGCCAACACAAATTACAGCAACAACAACAAACAACCTTATCTCAAATATTTGGGGTTGGCTACATGAATCTTGTTCCGCCATTCTACTCTGTTTAGGGCCATATCTACTATAAATTTACAAGTTGCCATGCCCTCCTTACTACTTCAACCTAGGTCAATTTTGGCCTTCCTCTAGTCCTTCTAGCATCTTCAACTTGCATTGTTTCATTCTTCCTCATTGGTGTAATCATTGGTCTTTGTTGCACATGCCTAAAACATCTCAATCGAATTTCCCTCATTTTATCACCTATTGGTGTTACAGTACTTAAACTCTCATGAATGGATTTATTCATAATTCTATCATTTCTAGTCTTACCACTCATCCATCTCAACATCCTCATTTCAGCCACACTCTTTTAATGTACATGTTGTTTGTTGGCTGCCCAACATTCTGCTCCATAATGCATGGCTGGTCTTATAGTTGTCTTATAGAATTTTTACTTCAATTTTAGTGGTATTCATTTATCACACAACACTCCAAAAGAACCTCTCCACTTCAACTATCCCACTCTAATTCTATGGGAAACATCATCTACAATATCTCCATCTTTATGCATAATTGAACCAAGATAACGAAAATGGTCACTTTGAAGTATCTCTTGGTTATCAATTCTAACTACTCCCACATGCATTTTTATCTATTTTTGCTAAACTTGCATGCCATATATTCTGTTTTAATTCGGCTTATCCTAAAACCATTTGATTCTAAAATATCCCTCCATAGTTCAATCTAATTTGGCATTTACCCCCTCTCTAGTCTTATCAATCAACACAACATCAGATGACAAATAGCATACACCCTGGCACTTCTTCCTGTATGTGCCTAGTCAATTCATCCATAACTAAGGCAAAAAGAAATAGACTCAATGCTAACCCTTGGTGTAAGCCTATTGTGATTGCAAATTCACTTGTCTCTACCGCGTTGTTCTAACATTAGTTATCGCTCCATCATACATATCCTTAATTATGTCAATATATCTACTTGGGACCCCCCTTTTTTGTTTTAATCTAAAACCCACCAAATGATCTCTCCTGGTACTCTATCACTCGCCAACACAAATTGCCACCGCTAAAGAATCTCTCCTTTACTTGTGGAGGACATGGAGATAAAGAGTAGAGAACTGAAAAGTACCTAGAGATATAGGATTTAAACATTCAAGACCCTTTACTAAGGCCCTGTCTAGTTGCCTTGAATTGAATAGAAAAGAAAATTACACAAGAAAAGAAATGAAAAAATCTTTAGTTTTCTATTTTTTTCCTATGATTGTTTGGTTGCCAAGAAAAAGAAAAAGAAAAACTTGTGTTACAATTTTCATTTGAAATGAAGGATTTTCAGGCAAGAATTATGTGAAAATAATATGGTAGTAGGTAAGAAATAGTTAGTTACATGAGAAAAAATTGAAAATTGAGGATTTCTAATTCTTAGCAACCACAACTTAAAAATAATTTTCTTGAGAAAAATTTGCCAAAAATGACGAGAGTATCAGCTTTTCATGGCAACTGGACAGGGCCTAAAACTCATATTTTGTTTCGGGCTTGTGAATTAAACACAGATCTGACCCGAGTTGATCAATTAGGCAAAAAGGTCACACATAGATCCCATTTGCCTGGAGTTCAGATCCTCTCCCATCTGCAAAAGTCTTGTTAACATCTTGCTTATTTCAGAGTATGAGGCGTGGGAAAAAATAAACAAAACACGATTGAATCATTCATGCGTTTAATTTCTTTGCAATGTGTCATGCTCCAGAATATCAAGACGTTAACAAGATTCTAAACGGACAGAGAGGGTCCTAAGTGCATTGGGCATCCCTATGTGTCCTTTAAAAAGAAAAATGTTCAAAGTTACATCTTAGTAGTTGACCTTTTTTCCCCTCTTAATTGGCAGATTAGTATATCTTAATTATGAAGTTGGTAATCTCCCATTTATAGATTGTTCCTTTACTCCAGTCAGCCAATTAACAGAAACAGTTCTAAAAGAAGATAACAAGATTAAAGAGGGAGGGGGGGGGGGAGTTGAAGTGGGCTGGAAAGAAGATTAAAGAGATGATAGTGATTATCATTATTCTTTATTTTACTATAAGATCTATATGGGTTTCCCTTACATCCCAATAAATCCTTGGTCCTTTTAAATATCTGATGCTACAAAAGTCAATCTGCCTACACTTGTAATTTTATTTCTTCCCTTCTTAAATTTCATTTCTCTCAACTCAAGCCAACTTCCGGGTCTCCAGAAAATTCTTCTTCTTTGCCTCGCATGAAGATACATACTCAAGAAAACAAGCAAAGTCGGTATCCATGTAGCGTCTTGGATTAGCTTCATTGATAAGTTTTGGTGACGGCCGAACCTTTCCCTCAAAGGGCAGGCTGTGCAAAGAAGCCACCGATATGCGAGACTTTGAAGAGTTCACAAGAACCCTATGTAACACACTCTTGTATCTCCCATTGCTGAATATCTGAAACACAATTACTTGTATTCAAGAACACTTTAAGAGGATAAAATCGAGTTCAAAAGTAGAAATTTTCAGGAATTCCCGAAACCCATTAGAATTTAAGATGAATCCTATCAACCAACCTCAAGATGATCACCAACGTTGACGACAAAAGAGTTGGGAAGGGGTTCCACAGTTACCCATTTTCCTTTATGCTGTATCTGAAGGCCCTCGACCTCGTCTTGAAGGAGAAGTGTGAGGAAGCCATAGTCGGAATGGGGTGGCATGCCAAGAGTTAGTTCAGGTTCAGGGCAGGATGGGTAGCAGTTGATAACCATGAGATGGCTTCCATCTTCGAATTCTTTCAAAACATTGTTTTCATTCTCAGCCTCTGTGGTTTCCCCTAATCCTAGACTCTCTAGGATTGCTTCCATAAGCATAACAAATAAGGATTTAGTCTGCTTGGAGTAAGTAACCGCCACTTGCCTGTTTAAATTAAAAAAAGAAAAGAAAAGAAATTATATTGATGGAGAAGCTTGAGAAGTACTTACTAAATTCGGTAATAAGTAAGCTTGAATTGAAGCCACAACCTCAAGTGCTGTCCATATTAAAATATGTGTCAAGTACATTAACTCTAACCTCACCTATTATCTTAGGGATTAGGAGAGATGGTAAACTAAGATGAATTAAGGGCAGGTTTTAGGTCATGAGTTCAAATCCCCACGCGGACGCAATTATTCCCAAGGGTCTCCCACTTATTCTTCCCTTGCATCTAGGTTTATAGACGGTTAATTGCTTTATTAAAGAGTCCAAGTGAGCATGCAAATTTAGATAAAACATAAATAAACTCATTTGTTTAAATATGAGAGAGAGAGAGAGAGAGAGAGAGAGAGAGAGAGAGAGAGAGAGAGAGAGAGAGAGAGAGTTGTCACCTTAAGTCCACAGGAGAGGAAGGCCAAAATGGAAGGACATCAGATAGGGGATGACACATTAGCTTTAAGAAATCTCTCCAACAGAACACACCATCTTTCTTCTGGTTAAAGCTGGTTCCATAGCGAACTGGCGCACACAAATCTGGCGACATGTACTTCTCTCTCTCCTCGAAAGGGAGCTCAAAAAACTGTTTTCCCACATCGATCATACTTCGAATAACATCATCAGGAAGGCCATGGTTTGTCACCTGTAATCAATCAACAAGTGAACCCGTTTTTTCAAGTTTAGAACTTTTCAAAATTTAAGGTTCAAACCACCTTTAAAAGTGAAAATTTTGAGACCCACCTGAAAGAAGCCATATTCTTCACAAGCTTTTGCTAGGGACTTAAGAACTTGTGGCCTTTCAGAACCTTGTAAATGAGCAAAATCAATGATGGGCAACTTAAGGTTACTTTTGGCAGCCTTTTGTTCTCCCTTGGTATTGGGTCTGTCCGAAGCAGGCAATACGTACTTGCTAGGAACTCTATCAATCCCACTCTCACATAGATGTCTCACTCCTTTCTGGTAACGGGTCTCTAGAACTGGTTCATCTTCTATCTGCTTGTTCTCAGCAACTGCCAAACCCATTGCAGGCGACATGGGTATCAACCACTACCTGTCAAAGATGTTTAGAGAGAAAAAGTGAATTCATTTGGATTATGATTTAGTACAAAACCAAGCTAAGCCAGGAGAAAGTGAATAAAAACAAGAAAGAAGACATGGGTTGGAGTGTTGGGCAGCAACAAACTACCTTAAGAGAGAGAGAGAGAAAAAGAGAGAACAATAACTACAAGAAGATGAGATAAAGGAATTGAGAAAGGTGTTGTACTTATAGGAGAAATCAGCAAAGACAACAGTACCAAGTTTCGAAAACCGGCCACTGTTTTGGGAATTCCGCATAATAAAACCGTTGACAAAATTTAGTCAGAACCGATGTGGTGGGGCGGAGTCTCGCTCATCACCACCTCTTCCATTTGGTTGGGAAATGATTGTCTGTGTTGATACAGGCCTATGTAGGCGTGCCATTGATTGCCACATGATGTGTTTCTGAATTTGATCTCTTTTTGTACACCTGATAACACTTTTTTGAACCCCAAACACATGATGTATTAGTCTATAATTCACCATAAACAATACAGACACTTCGTCAACACAGAACATTTTCTTCCTGTTTGGAAGTGTGAATTGTAAGCTATGTCGACCCCAGTAACCAACGCCCTATTCTCTCGTGCATCAACAGAGAGTGCATTTAAAGGTATTAAATATGGAAGGATACGCAGCTGACTTTTGGCTCTTTCGTTCTGGTTTCCATTTTATTTTATATGAAATAATGAGGATTGGCCTGAAATCCTCTACGCCACCTTCCTTGTGAGCCACTCAATGGCCACACAAGGGGGTATCAAATTATTGGTTGAATTCCAAGAGGACCGCTGGTAAGATAAACTGTGATATCACCCCTTTCCACCTTAAGCAAGACTGTCTCAACTCACACCACTTCTACACGGAGTCCGGATCCTCTGCAGTGAGTTAGAATCCATTTACGTGAAACTGTCCGAGATATGCATACAAAAGAATTTAAAACTGCAATCCAATTTGGGTGGGAGTTGTAAGGTTTTGTATACCAGCCGTGCTATAGACACTTGTTGCACTTTAATGTAGTTCAACTTAATGGAGAGGATGTTGGGTCATTCAACGCAAACTATGGAAGAGTAAAAACGTTCAACCTCTCACAAGGGGAGGGGATGATACAACCACTTTGTGTACTGGCAAGCTTATTGAACTGCGAGATTAATACGATGGACGTTTTATTTTTTGTTGTTTTATTTATTTATTTTTTGTTTTTTGTTTTTTGTTTTTTGTTTTTTGTTCTTTGGTTTTTTGTTTTTGTTTTGTTTTTTGTTTTTGTGTGTGATTATCTGAGCATTCAAAAAAGCTCAAGACAAAGGCATCTCAGATGCAAAAATCCCCTTGCTAGAGGTGTGTGTAAATCACATGTTTCAATGTGAGGGAAAGAAATCCCAAATTAGCCAAGCGGTGGGCTGCTGCGTTTGAGGTTTGTGCTTCACATGGGAGAAGAAAACCTCATTAAATTAAGTGAAGAAAAAATCTACACCCAATTTGTTTGTCTACCCATGTTCCACACACAAAAGGTGGGATACATAGGGTTAAAACTATAAAAACAGTTTTCAAATAAAAAAGTAGGTAACCAATAAAACGAGGGGGAGGGTTAAAACCATAAAAAATTGTTCACATGCAAATGTAGGTACCTAAAATGAGCACCAAATTCAATAATAATAAAAACACCTGACACTGGGGACAGACAAATCTAAGTGTAAGAGATCCTTTTTCCCAATTATCTATTGATGTAGAAGGATCGACAGATGCTAAGTTGTCAAATTTTGAATTAATGGCGTTGGAGTATCTTGACCGAGAAGATCTTCACAAGAAAAGCAGGAATCGGTAGAATTTGGTATAATTGATACAAATTTTGCTATTTATAGAAAGTTGCAGAATTGTACGAAATTTGATAGTCTGAAAGGAAACAACGAGATATTGACTTTTCATTTGTAAGCCAAATTCCATCGTTTAGGCCTCGAAAATGGTGTTTTTACTATTTATAGTCAAAATCTGTTTATGGCATAAAATATATGTTTTTAGGCATGTTTTTCTATTTTTCGTTATTTGCTTTTCTAATTTCGTTTTAACACGAAATAGTATTTATGTGGCATTGTAGTTCGAAGGAAAGTATCTTGGAATTAATAATATTTTTAGAAGATTTCTTTTTCTTTTTTATTCTGCTGCATCAGTTGGTATCAAAGCTTAGTGTCTTCTTGGGATCAAATTTTCATCAGTTTTTCATGGCTTGTGGTCATGGTCGGAGTGAGCCGATTCCAAATGAGGAAGTCCCCAACCACGAACGTAGTATACAAGATGTGATGATTGAAGATCTACAGAGACAGGTTGCTAAGTTGACCCAACGTCTAGCAACACAAAACGTGGATGATCACGATTTGAATGGCCGCGATTCAAAATCTAGTTTTGAGAACCTGTATCGCAATACTGTTCTGGGTCGAGAATAGTGTGGTTGGGATGAGCGGTATGGAGACTTCAACTTCAGAGTTGAACTTCCAGACTTTTCTGTCACTTTACAGGCCGAGGGATTCATTGATTGGCTATATGAAGTGGAGCGGATTTTTGATTACAAGGAGGTTCCAAATCGTTTGAAGGTGAAACTTACTGCCATCAAATTGAAAGGACAAGCATCCACTTGGTGGGTACAATTGAAGCGGTCACGAGAACGACAAGGAAAATCTAAGATTAGCGATTGAGAGAAGATGAAGAAGAAAATGAAGGGTCACTTTTTACCCTTTGGATACACGCAATCCTTGTTTCAACGGCTTCATGCATTGAGGCAAGGTGAGAGATCCGTCGATGATTATATAGAAGAATTTTATCAACTGGTTGCCCAGAATGACTTTTCCGAAACTAAGGAGCAATTGGTCGCACGGTATCTAGGTAGTTTGTGGCAGCCCCTGCAAGATGTCTTTAGTCTCTACTCCCTCTGGACAATTTTAGAAGCCTACCAGCATGCCTTGGTTGTCAAGAAGCAACAAGCTAAGAACAATACCAAATCTGCACCAAGGGGCGATCAGAATGCAGGTGGGTTCCGTCCTCAGAAACCTCATCCTACCCCACAGCCCACACAGGGCTAGAGTTCCAACTCCAACATCCATTGTTTCAAATGTGGAGAGTCTGGTCATCGATCAACCGAATGTAGGAAACCTACTAGTAGAACGGGTAAGAATCTCCTGATTGAAGATGAGATAGTGGCAAAGAAAGTCGATGTCAGAGATCCTATTTATGATGATGGCGATGATGATGACGATGATGAGGAGGTTCTGTATGGAGATGGGAATGCGACTCTTGTTGTTAGAAAAAGTTTACTAGCTCTAAAAGATGATTCTAAAGAAGATTGGTTGAGAACCAACATTTTTCATACTACCTGCACGATCGCAGAGCGAGTTTGCAAGGTTATTATTGACAATGGCAGTTGTGAGAATATGGTGTCAGAGGAGGCAATTAAGAAACTTCAGCTCAAGATTGGTAGCCATCCAAACCCATACAAGCTATCATGGTTAAAAAAAGGGAGTGAGGTAACAGTAGATAAAAGGTTTTTAGTTTCTTTTTCAATTGAAAAAAATATTTTGATAATGCGTGGTGTGATGTAGTGTCTATGGATGCCTGCCATTTATTATTAGGTAGACCTTGGCATTATGATCGAAGCGTTGTCTATGATGGACGACGAAATACCTACACTGTGAGCATTAAGGGAAAGAAGTTAGTGTTAGCACCCCAAAGGGAAAGAGCCATTCCTATACCGGTTGTCAAGAAAGACGTTAATCTCTTATCTATGTCCCGATTCTTAGAAGAAGTAGGAGAAGAAAGTGTGATGTATGCTTTGATACTGTGTGAAAAGGGACTAGAAGAAGATGGGGATGTGCCCGTAGAGCTATAGGAGGCATTATCTGAATTTACAGATTTGATGTTGGAAGATCTACCCCTTGGTTTACCGCCAATGAGAGATATACAGCACTAGATTGACTTCGTACCAGGGTCAGTCTTGCCTAACAGACCAGCTTATCGCCTTAGTCCAAAGGAGTCTGAAGAGTTGCAGCGCCAAGTGACCAAGTTGTTAGAGAAAGGCTACATTCGAGAAAGTATGAGTCCTTGTGCAATTCCAGCTCTATTAGTTCTAAAGAAGGACGGTTCATGGCATATGTGTATTGATAGTAGAGTTATTAACCGGATTACAGTGAAGTATAGATTCTCGATTCCCAGGTTGGACCACATGTTGGATCAAATATCAGGTTCTAAGGTCTTTTCCAAAATTGATCTTAAGAGCGGGTATCACCAAATCAGAATC
>JAOXJP010234289.1:0-10183 GCA_025762735.1 Platanus orientalis | reverse complement strand
CTCTAAGCCGGAATGACCATGCCAAAGAGACTCAAGTATCATGCAAAAAACCCAAGTCTCAAGTGCAAGCTACCTCAAGGAGCCAACACATCCGTTTCCAAGCATAGAAAGGTAAATCAAGTATATGAAACCAAATAGTAGGTGTGTGTGTGTGCTTTCATGAAACCCTGAGACCATGGTTAACCCTAGGATCACTTAGAACACTTAATTAGGATCTAATTGAAATACACAAAGAGCCCAATGCTCAAAAGAATGAAAAGGGTTCACTAGGGAAGAAGTGCCTATGCTAATTAGTGCTATTTAGATTAGTAAATTTTAAGACAACTTCCAAGGACTCCTTAAATCACCTCAGTAGGAATTAAACTATAATACATATATGGATGAAAAGATATAGAAGTCTACTTTCCAATAAAAAAACAGCGAAGGATTACGAGTTTTCTAGAGAAAGCTATGACCGTTTTACCGAGAGGTGTTCATGCTGAAAATCTGGGAGCACAGTCGACCATGAGGACCCTCGGTCGACCACGGCTAGAGGTGGGCAACCGGCTTGACAAATCCAAAAAAACAAGGTTCTGGAATTTTGACCACCGTCGACCGTGACCAGAGGCGGGTGATCGAGGAGGGGTACTGTGGTTGACCGCAACCAGAGGCAGGCAACCACGGTATGCTACAATGGTTGTAGTTTTTTCTATTATGCACATTTTCACCAAAAAGAGTGAGGGATCTCACTTCTATCAAGCCCAATGAGTTGGAAGGCGTGGAGAAACTCCCAATACACCTCTTCAGAATACTTTAAGAAATTATTAAGCTTCTCTACTTTTAAAATCAAAACTTCTCAAGAGAGAGAGTTTCATGAACCAAAAAGGAAAAATTTTAAGAAAATATGGGTTAGAATGAATGAACTAAAATGCTTAGTCATCCATACAACTCTAAAAGTCGGGAGCACATCAAGAAGGTATCTTGATAATGGGTGCTCTAGACACATGACCAGAGCATAATCTAATTGAAAACATTACCAAGAGCATAATCTAATTGGCAAAGGCTATGGATGGACAAGGAAAGTGATGAAATCCTTGTCAAAGGGGTAAGGACAAGTGACAATGGCTATGCCACAGAACCCAACAAGCGTGAGTTCGATGCTTGTCTTATGTCTCAAAAGGATGAGACTAATTCTTGGCATCAAAGGTGAGGTCACATCAACTATAGAAACCTATATAGGCTTTAAAACAAAAGAAATAATCAAAAGTTGGCCTAGATTAATCCAAGTTGGGAATCATATGTGCAAAGATTGTCAAAAAGGGGAAATAAACTTAGTATAACCCCCCATGACAAATTAGAAGACCTAAAAAGATAAAAGACCAAGTAATCAAACAAGGGAAAGACACATCCAACAAGAGAAGAAAAAAAGAGATGCCTAAATCAATCACACTCTCTTAGAGGATCTTAAGTTATATGCCACCATTGTGGAATGGTTAGACATATAACAGATGAGTGTTGAAAGAGACTCATAGATAAAATTCTTGAAAGATAAAACCAAAGAAGTCTAGGCCTCACTTGTTCTTAGCTTACTAAGGTGAAAGAATACCTTAGATGATCCAAATTGGATCGAAGCCCCATAAGAGGATTAGTATAAAGAAATAATCAAAAGGCAAGATCATGTAGAACCATAATAGGGAAATGATAATTGCTAAAGCATATGGCCTATAAAAATAGTATGTATGACATATTCATGATCTTTTATGTTTACTTGCTTATATTTAAATCATGTTGGAATTGCTCCTGTATTGGCATATCTATACACATGTATATATTTCCTAGTCACTATAGCATACATGAGCATATATGCATAGCTTGGCACATTTATTGACTACTCTTAGTCATCTTTATCATACTTACATATCATGTAGATCACTAGCGGCATATTGGATTTGTTTAGCATATCTTTATATGTCACTCATGCCTTGTTGACCTATCATGTATATGAATATTCATTAGCATATATCATAGTTATATACATGAATATTTGCACTTAATATGCATATTTATATTGGTCATTGTTTTTGGATCTCTAGCTCACTTATGGATCCTACTACATTATGGACTTATCTTACTTGGTTGGTCCATCCCTCTCTCATTCTCCTTGCAAATTTATGACAAAAATGGGGAGAGAATGTATAAAGAGATGAATATGGTAATGCACCATAAGTGTGGGATATCACTTAGGGGGAGTGATATTATTTAGAGTGAAGAATATCACTTAGGGGCAGTGGTATCATTAGGGGGAGTACTTGTTAAACATATTGCATATTATACTTGTACTAGAGATTCTCACATTTTGGCATAATGATATGATCTCAATAGGTATATCTCTAAGGGGGAGAGTTACATCATATAGTAAAATCATTTTGAATTATGTCTTTGCATCCACGTGCTAAATAGTAAAATCTATTTTTGTTTAATTCATGCTTAAAGTTATATTTTTCTGAATTAATGCACCTTTTAGAGAAAGGTTTGTTTATGTTTGATGTGTTGCAGGGAAGACACCACATCTTGCGGGAGGACCCATCCTTTGTCAACTCTTATCAAAAAGGGGGAGAAAAATTGACAAGAAGGGAATCTTGAGGTAGATACATGTACTAGGATTTATTTTTGTAAATTTTATTGTTTTGACATGGAATTGACAAAGGGAGAGATTGTTAGGTCTATGTATTTTCAATGTCCATTCATAAAACAAAGTGTGTACATGTGGTGGTCATGTTATATATGACTTTTATATGTAACTTATGTATTCATATAAGTCCAAGAAGAGAGTCTAGGAAAGTTCCAAGAAAATGGATTCTAAGCCGAAATGACCATACCAAAGAGACTCAAGCATCATGGAAGAAACCCTAGTCTTAAGTGCAGGCTACCTCAAGGAAGCCAACACATTTGTTTCTAAGCATAGGAAGGTAAATCAGGTATATGAGATCAAATAGTAGGTGTGTGTGTGTGCTTATGAAACCCTGAGACCATGGTTAACCCTAGGATCACTTAGAAGACTTAATTAGGGTCTAATTGAAATACACAAAGAGTCCAATGCTCGAAAGATTGAAAAGGGCTCATTGGGAAAAAAGTGTCTATGCTGACTAGTGTTGTCTAGATCAATAAATTTTGAGAAAACTTTCAAAGACTCCTAGATCACCTCAGTAGGAATTAGACTATAATACATACATTGGTGGAAAGATATAGAAGTCCACTTTTCAAAAAAAAAAATAGCGAAGGATTACAAGTTTTCTAGAGATAGTTACGGCCATTTTACCAAAAGGTGTTCATGATGAAAATCTGAGAGCACAGTCACCTGCGAGTAGTGGCGGTCGACTACCAAGGGGTACCGGGGTTGACCAAGGTTCATAGAAGTTGACCTCGGTCCTAATGGTCAGATATTTTTTTATGTTATTTTTTGGTCGTTGGGGGCTTGGGAAGGCCATGGATCACCTATAAAGGCTTGAAACATGTCCCAAATGATTGAAGAACTTATCCTAACATCTTAGAAACATTCTTGAGTATTCCTTGATGTAAATCATTTGAAAAACCTCCACATGAGGTGTTATTGAGAAAAATGGGTAAATCTACCTAAAGAGATGTGAGAGCAAGTCTTAGGGAGCTAAGTATTGGTAAATCCATTATCCAAGACTTGAAAGAGAAGAAGTCATTGAAGCTATCAAGGAGCTTGGGAGAGCTTAAGCCCAACTTGGAAAAACAAATCAAGAAAGCTCTCTTCAATCCGGTGTGAAGAACTTAGTTATATTTGCCTATTAAGAGGCTGAGCACCACTACCATCATTCTCATTTCCATCATTTGAGTATGTCCGTCAGAGACACCGGACGAGGAAGAGTTCATCAGAGACACCAAAGTCGTGAGCACTTGCCAGAGACACTAAGTGTGAAGTCACCTCTACCGGAGACACTAGAGGTAAGGTCTTATTGATGTACCTCATAATAGTTATTAGTTAACTATTAATAAAATCAACACGCCTCCAAAGTGGGCATTGGAAAGTGGACGTAGGCCATATGCCGAACCACTATACATCTTGTGTCTTTGTGATTGCATGTGTTTTGTCTGGTTGTATTTTAGTCTCCATATCATAAACAAGCACAAAGCACCAAGGACTAAGTTAATTTACAAATTGGTTAATATATCATCTAAGTCCAGTTAAACATCTTGTTAAATATATTGAACTTGTAAATTGGTCTAATTAAGCAAACTTGCATATTTAGTTTGCAATTTATAGTTAATTGATCACCTTAGGATTTCCCTCATCTTGTTAAACTTAAGTGATCACATTGTGGGGATTTTATAGTGTTCTGGATTGATTGCACCTTATCACTATTTATTATCCAAAGTAGCCCAACACACTAAGGTTAATATAAAGGGATTAATCAAGCAACCTTAGGGAACTTATCAACCCTGCTCCCGTTCTGCTATAAGTAACACTATAGTGCATGATAGAGCCTCGTGGTCTATGATAAGTTCATAGAGAGTTGATTTACTAATCAAAAGAATTTCGCTGCACATTTAAATAAAATTAAGTAAATCAAAAGAGGGTTGAATAACATTTAAAAATAACCAAAAAATTGTAAGATATCCTATTCACCCCCCTCTAGGAATTTCACTTGAAGCTTCTTATAAGGGTTTACTTGGTAGTAAACCCTTCACCTTGCTTCCCTCTTGTTGATCTTCCTATATAGAGTGCTGGGGAAGCACTTAAGGCTCATTGATCTTCAATTAATACTCATAGGAGTAAGCCTTTGATAGTTGGGAGGTGTAAATGCCTTAACTTTCTTCAATCCTCTCTTCTCTTTTCTTGTTTTTTGTTTTTGGTGTGTTAGTTAGCTCTCTTGAGCTTTTCTCATACTTATAAGGGATTAGCACAGTCGTGCACCCTTGATTTGGCATTTATCCCAATGGTCAAGAAATCGCAGGCTTTGATCATATATTTTTTTGAAATTCTACAATTGTAGATTGATCCTAATATATTGGATTAATTCATACGGATCGATCCGGCATCCCTGGATTGATCGGGTGTCTCAGTCTAAGACAACCGAGATTTTTTAGATCGATCCAGTAAGTAGCGAATCGATCCACTAAGTATGGATGGATCCGATCCCATCTAGATCGATCCGATTCCCCTGCTTTTTTGCCATTTTTCCTAGAGCCTACTCCCACTCACTTGGGAACCTATGTAGGTGGAATGTATTGGTCCATAAGGTTATGTAAGGTGTCTTTTGATCCTTTTAACCTACATCTATCACATTATATACCTTCACAAACCTTCTCGAGTTTGATGAATCTCGAGTCTTCAAGTCTTCGAACCTTGGCAAACTTAGGAACGAATCATCCTCGGCTTCAAGTGATGGAGCTCGTCTTCCTTCTTAGAAACCAACACTTGATGATTACAGACATGACTAAGATATGTAATGTGATCATGCCATGCCTAATCTACCACTCCATGTATTTTACAAATTATGGAATTAACAATATATATTAATAATCTCCTCCTCTGACAATTCCATGACAAAACATATTGAAATACATAGATGGAGTATAGTAAATGTATGCAACGAATTGTACAGACTCCATGAAATGTAAGAGTTATACAAATACACAAATAATGTGACTTAAAGTCATGAACTCTTGAACTCTCCCTTGATGTATGCTTGGGCTTTTGTTCGAGTTCTTTGCTTAGATGTTTGACTTAATAACTTGAAATCACATTTGACAAACAATACCTCTCTCAAGCCAATATAATGTAGTAAAATGAAAATAAACATGATCAATCAAGCATACTCAAGAAATCACATGAAATGCAATATGAATAATGTATATGATAATTTGGTTCATTGCATTAGAAAAAATTTAAGTTTTAAATTTATAAATTAGCTTTTCCAACTTTCTCAATTAGCTCTCCCTCAAATGCATACTCAATGCATTTCTCTACTCCCCCTATATAAATGCTCATATATCATTCTCTCCCCCTTTATCCCTATCTATATCCATGAGCTTTCTTGTATTTTTCTCTCCCTCTTTGTCATGAAATTGGCACAAGAATACAATATAGAATGAAATGCACGACAAAAAGTTATTTTCCATTTATATAGATTCAAAATTCCAAGTCTATAGAGATTACAAAATGTGAGTGATGTACAAAAAATGTTAGATGTACAAAATAAAGCACTCATCCTCACTATCAATCATCATCATCATCATCCTCGTCCTCATCACTTTGTGTTTGTAGGTCAAGCGGTACACTGGGATGGTGAGGGAGCTGGGGAGTCACAGTATGCTCTAATCGCTCAACTCTAAGCTCAATGCTATCGAGCTTGTTTGCCATCTTCTCGAGATGGCCAATGATGCACCCGGACAGCTCCTCAAGACCGGCTAAGACCTCCCAAACATAAGTGGGCACCAGGGGCTCACCTTGCTGGGCATATAGAGTTGGAGGAGGTGGAGGAGAAGTTAGCTCTGCTAGTGGTGGTGGTAGGAGAACCTCCGTGTGCATAGGAGGTGAAGGAATTGCAGTGGCTGGAGAGGTGGAGGGACCAACCTCAGAAGGCATCTTTTGCTTCTTCGAGCAAGTGCCCTCATGAAGCATCTGCCAGATAATAGATTGGTCTATCTCGACACCTTGCTTCAGTGTGATGGCATCCTTGGGGAATGAAACCCCACACACTTCCAATAGGTTTGAAATCATCACCTCGTAGAGGAGCAGCTGGGAGGCACTGGAGTTCCGTGCCTCGGAAATGATCATGTGGCACATAATGGCCACATTGTTGACCTCCTTCGTAAGGAGGGAATAAATGACATGCACCATCGTGTCAGGCATGCCATTGTTATACGACATTGGAAAGAGGTTGTACATGAATATCAAATTGAGAAGTCTCACCTCAAGTTGGCACTTAGTGGCCGAAAGCTTTCCGAACCATGTCGTGCTCTCACAACCAAAACCATCCTATATGGTGTCCTTGTCAAGCTCCTCAGGAGGAAATGCCACCACTTGGCCAAAGGGTCTAGCAATCCCCAGCAAGGTGGATAGAGTGTTAGGGTCTAAGTCCATCTAAACACCATAGACCTTAGTGTGGAAGACAAGCTTGTCGAGGTTAGAATCATGGATGTTGGACCAAAACACCCGAACCGCCTCCTCTTGAACAATCCCTTTAATTGTCATAAGGGATTCCCATCCACCAAACACAAGTTCATAGCCTATGAGAGTGTCGAAATGTGTCTTCTCATGGACATGTCTCTCCACTGCTATTGGCCTCTTCGAGAAGTAGTTCTTATAATTGGCAAGGCATGAGGCATTAAGAAATGGCTCAAAATTGACTGGTGGTGGCCTCGTAGGCTTTTGAATTGACAACTTTGATGTAGCCAAGGCCTTCCCTTTGTCAACATTCTTCTTTGGAGGTGCCATGGAATGGTGTGGCAATAGATTGGAGAATGGAATAATAAAGAGAAAATCAAGGGAGAAGAGAGAGAAAATGAAATGTTTAGAGTGAATTGGCATTTTCCCTTTTTGTATCCAATAGACGGTTCATTTCCCACTGGAACCGCCGTGTTGGATCGATCCGGTCGGATTGATCCGGAAGTGCTGAAACTGCCTATTTTGCCTTAATTTAGCATTTTTTTTGCTTCTTTTTCTCATTATCCTTTAATGCTTAAATCTCACCCATCCCAATTGCACTTCTCAAGTGCATGAACCTTTTTAAATCAAGAGGTTTTATGAATATGCCAGTCAATTGATTCTCAGTTTCAACGAACTCAAGGGCAATCACTCTTTCTTCTACTAAATCTTGAATGAAGTGGTGCCTAATGTCTATATGTTTAGTGCGAGAGTGTTGAACAGGGTTCTTTGAGATTTGAATAGCACTCTTGTTGTCTACAAGCAATTCTATCACTGATTGCTCAAGACCATAGTCTTTCATCATTTGTTTCATCCATAGAAGCTGAGTGCACCCACTCCATGCCGCAATGTATTTAGCCTCAGTAGTAGACAAAGATATTAAGTTTTGCTTCTTATTGTGCCTAGATATGAGGCAATTCCTAACATAAAAGCACCTTCCACTTGTGTTTTTCTTGTAGTCTACATTTCCGGCCCAATCTGCATTTGAGTAACCAGCTATGACATTATTGGTATCAAACGGATACCATAGTCTATAATTTAGAGTCCCACAAATATATTTAATAATTTGTTTTATGGCTTTGAGGTGTGACTCTTTTGGAGCAGCTTGGTGTCTTGTACACACACCAACACTAAATGATATATCAGGTCTACTCTCAGTGAGATAGAGAATACTACCAATTTTGCTGCTATACATCTTAGTGTCAACATCTTTACCCTCCCAATCTTTATTTACTTTCTCAGTAGTGCTTATGGGAGTGTGAAGAGATTTGGATTGGATCATTTCAAACTTAGACATTAAGTCCTTGACAAATTTGGATTGGTTTACAAATGTACCATTTTTGGTTTGCCTAATTTAAAGTCCTAGAAAGAACTTCAATTCCCCTTCCATACTCATATCAAACTCACTCTTCATAGTGGGAGCAAACTCATGTGCCATATCTTCCCGTGTTGCACCAAATATTATGTCATCAACATAAATTTGTGCAATGAGTATAAAGTCATCTTTCTTCTTTATAAAGAGTGTTTTGTCAACACTCCCCCTAGCAAATTGTTTGTCAATAAAGAATTTTGTTAGTCTCCCATACCAAGCTCTTAGAGCTTGTTTGAAACCATATAGTGCGTTTTTAAGCCTATACACATGATTAGGCATATGAGGGTCTACAAACCCTTCCGGTTGCTTCACATAGACTTCTTCTTGGAGTACACCATTCAAGAAGGCACTCTTGACGTTCATTTGAAGTACTTTAAATTTAAAATGATAAGCAATGGATACAAGGATTATAATTGATTTGAATCTTGCTACGGGAGCAAAGGTTTCTTCGAAATCAATTCCTTTCATTTGAGCATATCCTTTAGTAACTAATCTTGCATTGTTGCGTATTATGGTTCCATGCTCATCCATTTTATTTTTGAAGATCCATTTGGTACCAATTATATTTTTGTCATTTGGTTTTTCCACAAGATACCAAATATCATTCCTTTTGAACTAATTGAGCTCTTCTTACATGGTCATGATCTAATCCGGATCATTAAGAGCTTCATTTACTTTTCTAAGCTCAATTTTGGATGTAAAACAAATGTGACTAATAATATTTTCAATTTTTTTTCTTGTTTTAACACCCTCTTTAGGATCTCCAAATATGTCCTTTGATGAGTGACCTTTGACTAATCTCTTTTCCTTGAGATGGTTCACCTCATCATCATTTGTTTCCTCTGAGCTCACATTAGGAGTCATGAGAGGGAGCATCTTCTACGAACTTAGGTTCTTCTTAAGGATCTGATAATCCCTCTTCTTCTTTATTTGCTTAAGTCTTAGGTTGGCCATTTACAATGATGTTTATAAACACTTCCATACCAGAAGTCCTCTTATTAAATACTCTATAGGTCTGGCTTCTAGTGGAATATCCAAGAAAGATTCTTTTATTACTTTTGGAATCAAACTTGCCTAAGTTTTCTATCTCTCAAGATATATAAGTGCTTCTAAATACCTTGAAGTATTTCAAATTTTGCTTTGTGTGATGAGACATGTGTTTAGTCTACCATTTCCAAATATGTAGCAATTGTCATCGGTACGAATACCCTTGGCAACAACTCCTTCCTTATCTTTTATATGGCAACCATCCTTTGTGAAGCCAACATCATATCCTAAGTCACAAATTTAACTTATACTTAGGAAGTTGTGTTTTAGGCCATTCACAAGGAGAACATCTTTTAATTTTTGGACTTCGAGTATTTCAACAATACCTCTACCCATTATTTTGGCAATGTTCACATCACCAAAAGCTACACTTCCTTCCCTTCCAGGAACATAGTGCGAGCAGAGAGATTTATCTCCCATCATATGCCTTGAATATCCACTATCTAAGTACCAATGTGAGGCATTTCCCGCCTTAAGAGCGGTGTGGACCACAAGACATTTTGATTCTCCCTTCTTGACCCAAATTTGTTTTATTTACAACATATTGTATTGAGTCATTTTCTTTTTCTTTTCAAGGTTTTCTTGTTCAACCTTTTGAAGATAAGCTC
>JAOXJP010234288.1:0-10183 GCA_025762735.1 Platanus orientalis | reverse complement strand
TTGGTCTTCGTTGCACATGCCCAAACCATCTCAATCGACTTTCCCTCATTTTATCACCTATTGGTGCTACCCCTAAAATCCCACGGATGAATTCATTCCTAATTTTATCCTTTCTAGTCTTGCCACTCATCCGTCTCAACATCCTCATTTCAGCCGCACTCATTTTATGTACTTGTTGTTTGTTGGCTGCCCAACATTCTCCTCCATAAAGCATGGCTGGTCTTATATCTGTCTTATAGAATTTTCCCTTTAATTTCAGTGGTATTCGTTTATCACATAACACTCTAGAAGCAACTCTCCACTTCTACCATCCCGCTCTAATTCTATGAGCAACATCATCTATAATATCTCCCTCTTTGTGCATGATTGAACCAAGATAATGAAATGGTCACTTTGGGGTATCTCTTGGTTATCAATTCTAACTACTCCCTCGTTTCTCTTAGAGAGGATGATTTGAGAATTACATGTGAGTGGAGCATCAGGTTATTTGGGAAGAGATAAGACCATTGTTGTAGTTGAAGATCTATTGGCTTAGCTACAAGGGAGATATGGCCAAGATTAGTAGGCAATACCATACATGCCACTAGCCAAAGGAAAAAAAGCAGAATATGGGGATTTACACATCCCTTCCAGTTCTACATGAACCTTCGCAAGCTCTTAGCATGGATTTTGTCCTTGGTTTGCCATAGACTTTGCACATGATCCTATATAGGTGGTGGTTGCTCGGTTTTGTAAGATGGCTGGTTTTATATATGTTGCAAGATCAGTGATGCCTGTCTATATTGTACAACTTTTCTTTAGGGAAGTTCTGAGATTGTGTGGCCTGCCCAAGACTATTATTTTAGAGACATGAAGCTCATGAGCTATTTTTGTCATACTTAATGGAGGTTGTTGAATGCACATCTGAAGTTTTCTTTGGCTTTTCATCCATAGACAGATGTTCAAGCATAGGTCGTGAATCAGAGTTTGGGGGATCTTGCATTGCTTGGTGATTGATCATGTAACACAGTGGGATCTTAGATTTCCTATTGTTAAATTTACTTATAATAGTTTTGTGTTAAACTACTGACCGCAACCCTTTTGAGATTGTGATAAGTATACGGCCTAGGAAACCAATTGACTTGGTTTCTTTTCCTCCCAAAGTGTGTCCAAATGTTGATGCAGATGAATTTGCTAATCAGAATATCAAGGACCTACATGATGATGTGCACCATAAGATTGCTATCAGCAACAAAAGCTACAAATCATAAGCTGATTAAAGGCGACACTTTGTTGAATTCAATGAAGGTGATTTGGCCTCATATTTTATCAGAACACTTTCCAAAAGGTTTTTGCAAGAAGTTATATTCAAGGAGAAGGAGCAAGATTATCTAGAATATCAAATTTAATGCCTATGTCCTTGACATGCCAGATGATATGGGCATTAGTAATGTATTTTATGTGGCTGATCTTACCTTATGTCATGATGTTTCTTGAGGAAGTGATCCAATTCACTTACTTTTATTGCCAAAATTCTACCTCCAAGATAGATTGACAATCATGGTGACACTTGGTACGATAGATAATGGCAGTTGATTGATTTTTGGCCAAACAAAAATAAATATGTGGATTCGAATGATTATAGAAATTGATCATTTCTAATAACACAATGCCACATGGCGTTACTCAAAATAAGTCACATGACTGATCATCAGATGAATGTGGGAATACTAAGGTAACATGGGTCAACTGTGGGAAATGATAACATAGTGGCCAAAAATCTTGGATGACATAACTTCTTGGTAAGCAGCAACCACCATAGACAAGTGGAATGTGTTAACGGTCAAAGTAGGAATAGAACATGCGAATGAGGAAGTTGTAGATGGGCATATGGCTGAAGGAAGGACATGTGGCAGGGTAAGAAGAAAATTACGTTGTGGTGGATGGACACATGTACAAGGTAGACGACTGGAAGAAGTATTGAAGACAATTTTTGGGTTAGTTCCCCATAGACATGTGGCCAAAGAAGATCGAAGCAAGGCGAACATGGGAAAGTGACCAAGGAAGGATTGCAACTGTTCCAACATCTATGAATAGCAGTAAAACCAGATCGAAATACAACACGCCCTTGCCAACTCAATGCAACACAACTCAACAAGCTTCTCAGCTTTACCTTGCCCAGAATCTCTTCTTCCATGTATCCTTAGCTTTATTCCTTCTCAAGGATCTGTAGTTTAATCAACCCTACTAGAGTTATTCGGATTTCTCTATAGGATCTTAGATTCCAGTCCTTTTTACACCACTGGAGTTGATTAGATTTCAAAACAGGTCTTAATTTCTGTTCCAACCCCACTGAAGTTGATTAAATTCTTCCATAGGTCCTTATTTTCACCAATTACCTTCTACTCTATTGGAGTTGATTAGATTCCTCCATCGTGGATTTGTTGTCCTCTGCGACCAAAGCCAAATGCTTGTTGTATGATATGTGTATGCATATCATTTTCTACCATTGTGTGCATTTTATTTCACCAATAAAGTATTGGTTTGCTTATTTAAGTTTTTGTTTGTGGTTATATACGTTTAAGGAAAATTTTGGTCAGTGAAAAGTCTTTCATTGAGAGGTAGAAAGAAACCATTGAGGGATGAATCCTCTTCCTCCAAATTTCTTGATCTACATTTGGTGGCTGACCAGCTGTCAGAATTGTGGTCTCTTTGTTTGAATCAACACCTAGGGTCTTATGAAGTGTTTGAAATCATGCCATGCGGCAATGGCATACTCGGTACAACTAATTTCTAGCTAACACTTTCCCTTAGCACTTTCTTTAAAGGAGATCAAGGAACGTGAACATGTGGCTATTGTAAATTTTTTGTCAAGTGGAAGAATTCTTCTAATTCTGATAGTATGTGGATCATTGCTAATGAGTTCAAACGTCATAATTGTGGCATGAATGAACACAATGTCTATAGAATCGATGGGGTCGAGTTCTTCCAAACTGAGTAGATGATGCAGGTTGACTAACTACTAGTTCTAAAAGTTCAAACTGATAGAGGGAGACAAATCAATCCCTTTATCTTATAGCCCAGGCTAAGTCAGGCCTTTGGCTGAACCATCCTTTGTGGGTCCCATCTCACATGGGTCCTACCTCACACGAGTTGCCTGTCTTCCATAGGTTGTCCCACTCCGAGTGTGCCCTGTCTCACACAAGCTACCTCACTTGAACCCGGTGTGAAAATGCCCCTCCATTAATCACCCTCAGTGAGGAGTTTCGAACACGAGACATCCTGCTTTGATACCACTTTGTAATTTGTCAAAAGAACAACCTTACACCAAGTAGCATCAAAGTATACTCCTTGGTTGAACTGAATGGCAAAATCGTCATCTTAATAATGGGAAAATGATCGGACTATAGGGTCTTGTGAAAGTCTCTTAGCCAAACAAGGAGAAATTAGATTGTCTCCATATTAGTCACTAATTAGAATCCAGATGCCCTTTCTATGAGGGAAAATAAATTTATTTATAATCTCTAGAACCATTGTAGTCCTTCCAGGGTTTTCGAACCTAGCTAAAAGAATAACTTACCAATGATCCATAGGAACACAACTTGATAGAGACACAACTGTAATTTGGCTGTAATACCACTTTGATGCATGACAACTTACCACTTGCTCTAAAAGCTTGAACTAATAGAAGGAGACAAATCAATCCATTTATCTTATAGCCTAGGTTAGGATAGGCCTCGGTCAAACCCTTCTTTGTAGGCCCCATCTCACATGGGTCTTACCTTACATGAGTCGCCTGTCTCCCACGGGTTGCCCCACCCCGAGTGTGCCCCCATCTCATACAGGGTGCCCAACTCGATCCCGGTGTGAAAATGTTCCTGCATAAATAAATTCGATGTAGGACAGCCTAGGGGTGATTGCAATCCTATGGGTTATGGTCCACTAGACTACTAGAACAGATTTCCTCTTAGGAGTTTTACCAAAACGGTGGTGGGTATAAGCAAGACCAGCAGTACTATATAAAATCCAATTGTCTTGGAATCATAGAAAGATAACCCACAATGACACATCTATATAGCAGTGGTAATAATCTTCAAATACTAGGACAAACTTCTCTCAAGTTTTTTATCAGACACATGGTAGATACTTAATTATGTAGGCAATAACAGCAACTTAACGAAGTAGCCAACAGTATCCAAAAAGGTCACAATGAACTCAGACTTCTTACAGATCAATAATCAGCAAATGGAACTCAATAAACAGAGCTGCAGGACAGAGTTAAAGATATATATATATATATATATATATATACTGCAGGACTGTATAGTGTATAAAGCTATTAGGCTGTTAGAGGATTCCAGAACAAGGCTGTACAGATGCTGTAGCAAAGAATGTAAGGTCTAACGTGCTAAAAGATTGTGGTTTTATGGGAAAAGGTCTGCAGTGTTTTAGGAAGAACTCTGGGTACTCTTCAGATGGGTATAAGGTATGAAACAAATCAGGAACTAATAAAAAAAACAGAGGACTATAGAAGACTGGGTTTCAGCTTTAGAAGGTCTCTGACAGAGATATAAAGAATATATGATTAACTGCAGGGTATAGGGGTCAGGTTCAGGGGTTTTATGGGTACTGCAAGAGTAAAAAAGAGAGTTTCTGGTTTGGGTTCTGTGGCAGATCAGCAACTGATCTGGAAGCTGCCGCAGGGTATAAAGTAGCCCCAGAATTTCAGCAGTGGTAAATTGGTAATTCTCGATGGGTAGACTTTATGTATGACCAAGAACAGGGGTTTGGGATTTGGATAAACAAGGTTGTGCAACAGGTTCTGATGTCAAAAACTTGGAACAGACCTGGGATTAATTCCAGGTACTGCCGCAAGGCCCTAATAAACCCAAACTTTCTGTAAAAATTATATCTGATTGGTAGGGTTCAGCTTGGAAATCAAAACAGGGTTTAGGTTTGTGGTATCAAGGTTTCTTGGGAAGAAACTCTAAAATACAGGAAGGGCTTACCAGCAGGCTTCAAGGTTAGAGTTTCTTAAACTAGAATCAAAGAAAAGAAGAAAAAAGGAAAAAGAACAAGAATAATAAGAAGAAATAGAGACATCTGTCATGCAACATCTCACCACACGAGCAGATGTTCTTGGCCTCTCACCAAGCTTTGAACAAACCTAGCATTCTCCGACTAGGAACCATTCTCTGGCTTTGAACTCCTACTCCAGCTGAGAGTAAGGAGGAAGAACTTTTCTCATTCGATCATTGCCTTTGAATACAAGAGTTCCTCCTCTTTTTAAATCCATGATACCTTCTAAAAACCTATTACAATGTCGTTTCTCCCTTTCTAAAACCAAAACCATCGACCAAGCCTTTTAAAAGTTGAAAACTTTAGAAAAGGCCAACCTGCATTTAGATAAACTTAATTACAACAACTTATGACTTCTAGCACTCCAGAAGTCATAAGTCCCTATGTTTTTGTGTTTGGTTTGCAAATTAAAAAGTTACTTATACCTAAGTCATAAGTAGGAGAGAGTAGAGAATCAACTTATTTTTAAGTTGGGTCCAACAACATACTAGATAAGTGGAGCCATTGACTTTCGCAAAAGTTTTGGGGGATCAAACCCTATAAATATAAATAAGTAACTTATTTTTTTAAGTCAAAAGTCAATTATAAGTTATCCAAATGCTACCCAAAAGACTAAAATACTCTAATATAAATAATTAAAAGACATCTAAATCCTGTTGTCGAATTAAAACAGAAGTATAAGAAAGTAAAAGCATAAAACATCCAATTTAAAAGATTCCACTACTAATCATAAAGCTCCATGTGGTGTACTAAAAGGTGCCCCCCCATTGCTATCCATGCGTGGGCCCCACCAAGGCACATGTGGGCCCCCCATGGTCTTCAATGTCCGAATTGGGAGAGATGATGGGAATTAGGCTCAGCACTTCAAGACCTATCAAAAGAGGTCTAAAGCAGCTTCATTTTGGATTTGGTACCATTAATTTGGGTGGGTCCCACGTGGGAGTTAGAGTGTCATTGAGACCCACATAGATGTTTTTAGAAGTCTTATTTTAGTTGATTTGATGCTTTAGTATTTTTTAAATCATAGTTGCTGGACTTAGTTTCAATTTTTATGTTTTGGCCCATGAAGGGTATTTTGATAATTTTGTGTAGCCTAGGTATTTGGATCTAGTCTAGATTAGGACCTAGTTCTTTTTTATGGTTTTGGTTAAACGTTTAATTGGTTTTATTCTATTTGGGTTTTTACTCTTGTTTGGTTACAAGTTTATGTTGTAATTTGACTTTTCAAAGCTCTAAATTGTGTTAAAAAAGAAATTGTAAAACTCTTAGATATCCAACAGGCTATATACTCTTGTATTCCTTATTTTGAGTGGTAAATTTTTAAAGAAGAAATTGCCGAGGCTTTTGGATGTGACTATTTCCTACCCAATGTATCGACTTGAAACTCTAGTTGTGATTGGGTTGGTTATTCTCCTCTCTTCTCTTTCTTCCATCTTTCTCCTTCAAGTGATATTGTTCATGTGACATTGTTCACATGTTACTGTTCATGTAGTACTATTCACAACAAAAAATTAAAACTAAAATCAGTCCTTTTTCTCTCAACCAAAACCTGTTTCCATTATTTATAATACCCAAAAGATCCTGCTTTCAGTAACCTATCAAACCTTAATTGACTGTTGTTGATTGGAGGCCTAAAGCCCTAAATTTCTATAACTGAATCCAATTGATTCTACATCAAATCTGTTTTCCTGAACAATAAATCCGAATTAGATATTGGGATTCTATAAGGTCGTGTCTATCTATGCAGAAAATCACAACTTTCTAAAGTTTGTCTGTTTGCAAAGATTTTGATGGAAAATTGAAGAAAATGTGAGAAAATGATTTTTTTTAATGTTTCACAATTGGAAAAGGATCTCCTACACCTACATTTGTCTGTGAGGACATGGAGGAACAGACAAATTGGGTGTAGGAGATCCTTTTCCAAATGTGAAACATAACTTTCTATCCATAAAAATTGTATTTTCTCGCACTTTCTTCAAATGTCTGTCAAAATCTTTGCAAACAGACAAAGCTTTAAAAGTTGTATGATTTTCCTTGGGAAATCGTTTTGGTGCTGTCTGGTTGCCATCAGAAAGATGCATCCTTTTTTTGTAATTTTCCAATGCTTTCTCAAAAATGATCATTGAACGATTTGTTTCAAAAGACGGAAACTGACAGAAAGTGGGATTTTCAGTCACAAAATTGTGCAATGGTAAAAAACTTAAAGCTCTCTCTCTCTTTTCAGTTTCCTTGTAGAATTTTCTAGGCAACTAAATGACCCAAGAATACACACTGTCCTTAACTTCACTTTCCTTCCCTTGCCACTTTCCTTTTCTTTCCTCCACTTTCTGCACATGTAGACATGGCCTAAAGTAAAAGTTCATATCAAATATATGTGTTCTATTAAAGCAATTAAGTCTAAAACTTCCTAGACAATCTGCTTAGCTGATGGTGGTCCACCTTTTAAGGTGTACTAGCAGTGGACCAAGAGAATGCCTCATGTTTTAAATAAAGAGGGGCACGGGTAGTTTAATCAAAAAATTTTTTTTTATTAAAAATTGCTTTGTTGTTATTTTAGGAAAATTCTAATTAAATCTTAATGTTTTTGGAGTTCGTGCTTTGTGTGTGTGTGTGTTTTTTTTTCTTTTTTGGAAGACAAACCAGCTAGGGTTTTCTCTCTATGGTACTATTACTGTAATAAAGATTGATATTTCATTTCTCTCTGTCTACATCACAATCTCCACCATCAATTTTAACCTAATTCTAAAAACCCATTGCCTCTTTGATCTACACCTTTTTCCTGTCTGTCTAAAATGTTACCATTTCTTTGGGTAGTTTGGGCATCAGGTCATGTTAGAAAACCACCGGCAAGGTGTTCTTGTGGCTCCAGATATTGTCAGGTCATGGAGATCAGCACATATTAGTAGAGAGGTGCATGATTTAGTTTTGAAAATGAACATTTCGTGTAGCTGGAGGCCTAGGTCACCCAATATTCCTGCAAATGAGCTTGCTAAGAGCTGAGTGAGTGAACAGAACTGTAGTAATTCTTAGCTATTGTTTTGTTTTTCTAGGCTAGGGTCCATTTGGTAGAGTTACCTTTCTCTGTCTTCTCTCTAATAATTTTTTTATTATTCATAAATAAGAATGCTTTTCCCTATACTTGTGCAATTTGTAAACATTAATAAGGTATTTTTTGTTATTGGAAAATGATCCTAAACAAGTTAAAAAATAAACAAAATTTCGAATAAATAGACCACCCCCCCCCCCCCCCCAAAAGGACCCTGAGTTCATGAATTGAGAACCTCCCAGATAAATGTTGGACTCATGGTCTTCTTAGACACAGCATGATGCAACAAAAGATGGTTCATGCTTTCTTACATGCACATAATGATATTTTTTGCCTATGGAAAACCATGATAATTAAGATGACAACTGTAAGGACCTACCTTATCATGGGCAACAAACAAACCACATAAATTCCTCCTCCCTAGAGGGATCTGACTTTCTCCGCATCTTCCAATTATAGAGATCTTCACTGTATCTCTCAGACATGATTCATCAAAGGATCTAACCAAGAATATACTTTTTGAGTCCTTCCAAGCATGGGCATCCTCCTTATTTAAGGAGTTAGCTCCTCCAAACACTAAGAAGATAAATTCCTAGACCTCTTGATGCAGGACAGTTTATGGACTTAAGGAACCTAGGACTGTATTTCAAAGAATGGTGGTTGGATGAATTGTAGGGATCTGATTCAATGAAATAAAATAGGGTTATTACTGTTAAAGGAAAAGTATAGAAATTAAGAAATCAGAATTTCTGTAAATATTTGTAAAGAAAGCTAATAGAAAGGATTTGAAGAAAGAAGAGAAAGGAGATGATCAAGACAAAGAAGAAATAAAAAGAATTCAAGTGTTGAGAGAGAAATCTTACATAGGATCACCTAGGATTTCCTAGGGTTGAAGCTTTCAACCAAAAGAAACTTTCATTTATTCAATAACATCAATTCTCTATCTATTACACCACTCTATCTCCATATTTATTAACAAACCCTATTACTAACCATAAGCAAACCTTGACTACTAAAAAATTACCTAAAGAGACTCCTAATTAAAATAAGACTTAAAACACAAATCCGGTCATATTTGATACTTTGCCAGTATTTTGGTCATAACTTTCAAAAATCACATTTTCATAACAAGAAAAAAAAAATTCTGAAATCACATTGGATCATTATCTTAAGCTCACTGGAAAGGTAACCCATTAAACTTTCCAATAACACCAAAATCAAGCAAAATGGGTAAGTTTTGAGCCATCAAAATAAGGCCTAAAGAAAAGTGACTGAATAAGACAATTCACTTTTCTACAAATTAAATAGAACGTATTTCTTTTAAGTTGACTGACAAAAATCCAACATAGAGTGACCCAAAACTGATAGAATATTTTTGCCAATTGGTGCTGCATCACCTCTCTATCAAGGAAAAAAAACATTGGAATACACCAAACCATCTCATTGTTTGGGATTTCAACGAAATGATAATCATAAGGTCCTAAGAGGTGATCAAGTGGCACAAATGTCACAGAACCTCCAAAAGCTACATCTAATTCTCTCCTATCTCTCCACTTTGAAGCAAGTTTGAAACCTTTCCAAGCACTATCTCCATATAAGAAAGCCAAAACTTTATGGCTAGACATATCATGTATGTGGCTTATAATGCGTATACTAAGAACCAACATTTTGATACCAGGCTTGCTATATTAGTTTTATTATGCTACAACCTTTGTTGTTGTTGTACTTGTAGCATGCTGATAGGCTTCTAGAAAGTTACCAAATAATCAGTAAGCTAAGTGTAAATTGTATCCTCCTAGTATATTGATAGGTGTGTCTCATATTATGTATGGGTTAAGTAAATGTATGGATATCTTGGTATCCTTGACAGAGTCAGAAAATATCTTTACCAGGATAGCTTTCTTGTGACAGTGGACATTCTAATCATAGTTTTGGGTTTAATCTCATTGCTACAATTGCCATTCTTTTTTTTTTTTTTAATGTCGATGTTTATAATAAAATTTGTAATCTTCTCGTGGTGGGTTTTGGATAAAAAAGGGGTCCCAAGCAAGGTTCAAAATGTCAGTGTCGGTGGAATAT
>JAOXJP010234287.1:0-10184 GCA_025762735.1 Platanus orientalis | reverse complement strand
AGCTTTGGAAGTAAATTGTATTAAGACCAACATCCATTTCAATTTAATTTGGTAAATGGAACTAGTACAGAAAAGCATAAGAGTACCATAATTGATTTAAATCCTTGTAACTTCTAATAAAATAAAATGGTGGCATGAAATTTCAATTATCACAATAAGGTAATCAACCATATTCAGATTGACTGGCAAGACTAAAACTCCCCTAACACTTATCATGTGAAATACAATCACCTATTCAGTTTATCTGTCATTCCTGTACATGCATGTGTATCGGTTTATAGATTGTTTGCAAATGCATTTCAGAGTAGCAAAATTGTACAAATAATGAAAAATGCTACCTGACAAATGAATTCACCCTGAAATCCTCCAGTAACAACCAACTTGTCCTTTCCTGCCAATGTACACATCAATGATAACTTGATTGTATAGGATCATCTCATGCACATGTCTACAGAAAGTGATCTAATTAAAAGAAAAATATGACATGAAGCCTATTTCTCTAAACTGCATTTATTGAACCCTGATATTTTTTTACTGTTATCAGTAACCTAATCTACCATAACTATAACCTGTGTTCTTTTCCTATTTGAACCCCTTTGCCCTCTGTTATTCCCTTACTATTGAGCCTTTATCAGTCCCCTATTCTGCAATCCTTTTATGATCTACTGTTAAACTTGTTTTACCCTAAGTCTGATATTGCTTTCTAAGCCTTAAAAGTACACTATGTTGTCCCAACCCTTCAAGAGTTTTCTTGATCTATTCCTCTGTTATCCATGAGCAAGGAAAAAAAATCACACAGTTCTCCAACTCAAAAGAGGAGGGAGCTTTCGGTGGGTTGAGTTCTCTTGAAAGGAAAGAAAAAACAAATTATTCCATCCCGCTGGCTATCTAACTCAAAGGGGGGAGGGAGCTTCACTTTGGAGCCTAAAAAATCACAGCTAGTAAGGTTTTCTTCCAGATTGCATGTCTAATTCGCTTTAACATATGGGTTTTGCTCAAAAGCAATGAAATAATACAAGAGATCGGATTTTAGGCCTGAGTTTTGGAGGAAACTGACAGATCTGGAACAAAATCGGCTTTCTTTCTACACCCATGAGAGAAAATAAGAGAAAACGAGGAAAACAAAACTACATCCATGAGAGAAGATGAAAGAAGTAGAGATACGAGAAGTGAGGAGAAGAGAGACGAAGAGACCATACCTGTAGAGAAAACCACGCAACAAACCACGGTAGCATTATCGACGATCCGACAGTCGAATCTATCGCCGTAAAGATGAGAGGAGCGAGAGAGACCTTACGCTAGCGGTGGATTTGTGGAGGTCACTGTGAAGATCGCCAATGGCGATGAGACGAGAGGGAGAGGGTATCTTTGGGGTTGTGCTGGTTCGGGGGTGGAATTGAAGGTCCTTCCGATATTTTTCTCCTTCGATTTTCGCATCTAAGAGAAATCACACGTATTTTATGCGATTTATAATCCGGTATTTAAATTCTTAAATTAACATAATTTTTCTCATCCCATTATCTGGAATTGAAACCAATCAGACAGTGGGAAAAACTTTCTTATCATTTTCCCATCTCACGCCAGATGAGAATGCAACCAATCGCAGCCTAAGTGTTACTTTACTAAGGTGCTTAGAAGACAATTGTGCATTTTATTTTAGTAAAAAAATAATATCACTAAACACCATTTTGCAGCATAGCTCATGGCTAAAGTCTTTTCCTTATATCTGTTTTTTTATTTTTAGGTTAAAGATAATTTCATCAAACTAAACTTGTTGGTCTCTTTTGTTATAGTTTATGAACTTCTAATTCTTTTGTAAATTTTATTATTATTTTTTTTTATAAACTCAAGACATCTGGTCAGGCCTTGGGGTGGGCCAAGGTTAGCCCGTTCACAGCCCAGTTAAAATCATAGCTTAAAATTCGGGGTCGGTCCTCCATTGGGCCTAAACAAGGTTGGGGCCTTCTTAGGATTTTTTTGGCCCGGTCCAGACAGAGCCATGAGAACTCAGGTAGACTACAATGTCACTTTCGCAATTTTCCTAATTTATGTGCCCTACTTTTCAACACGAATAAACCCTAGCCGTCGTATAAGCCCTACAATCTCTCCCTCCCTCTTTTGAGGTGCCAGCAGTCTCTCCCCCAAGGGTGTTATGCTCGAAACATCCAGAGGAAGCACAAAATCTGCCTTCATTCCGTTCGAGCCTCGCCAGGTTATGCTTGCAAAACAAAACATGGCGAAGAAGGTTTATTCCGGAACCCTAGAAAACGATTCCTCTGAAAAAGCCCTATCCCTAAAATCAAACCAGAAGAAGAATAAAAAGAGCGTGAATTCACGTGCGGCGGTTGTTCTTCACCAATCTATAGCTGCTTATCTCAATCAGAATGGATTCTCCAAAACGCTAGCTGCATTTCAATCCGAAGTCCTAAGCGAGGTACGTTATAGCGATCCTTCGAATGATTAACAATTGCAATGCAAAAGTACATAACCATTGATTTTTTTAGCAACGATGGACCGAAGAACTGAAACAATGTTTGGATCTTGTTCACCGTTTTTTTTTTCAATTGAAAGATAGGGTTTCAAGTCTTTTAGAGCTGCAATCTCTACTTTGCTCTTGGCTTCTGGGTTGCAAGTTGGCTCCGATCGGCCTAGTGTACATCTGTCCATTTTCTAGGAGGAAATTTTTTCTTTTATAGCTTCGGAGCACTTTTTTTTTTGGCCTGTGAAATTAACTAGTTGTTATTTATTAATCAGTTCCTTATCTGATATTTGGTCTCTAATCAGTGTAGAAGTAGGTTACTTATTTTGCATATCTGTTACTACTAGCAAGTCTCCTCAGTTGAAAATTTCGAAGGTTTCTTAGTTAAGAGATTGTATGGTGCAGGATGCATGTACATATGTATGACCAAATTCATACAAGTCCAATCAGGTTGATTAAGTAATAAAACAACTCAAGACCAAACAATTGAATCAGATAAAGACTGAAGCCGCTATCAAAGTTAATGCAAATATTATTAACTAATATGTAGACCATAGTTGCAAGGAAGCTTGGTACAAGGTGGGAAGCTCGCTTCATGCAATGCTCGTTTGGGAAGCTAATTCCATTTCGCTTCCCTAAATAGTGGGAAGCTTGATGAAGCAAGTGAAAACTATCTAGGGAAATGAGTGAAAGCCTCTGAGTAAGCGAGTAAAAATGTCTATAAAATTGACTAGGAAGCGATCCAAGAAACAATATTGTATTTTACCAAAATACCAGAGAACAAATATTGGCTGGATTTAGAGCAGATTCTGCTCAGAATTTCAGAATAGTGTATAGCTGGAATCTTTTAAATCCAACACTAAAGCTGCTGCCAAATATACCCAGAGGTGGTCTTCAATTCTGATCAGTCCAACAGTAAAGAAACCTCACACTGATGCTGCTTCCAGTAGTAAACTATGGGAGATATCAGATTTCTGATTTGCTAATTAATGAGCTCTTCCAGATTGAGGTGCCGCAGGATACTCTTTATGGGGGTTATCAGTTTTCTTGATAGCAAACAGGTAAAGAGTCCAAAGAGGGGTAGCCACAGGGTTTAGATTCTAGCATTTAGGGCTTGGTTATAGAGAAAAATAAAGGGACAACAATAACAGGTCTGTTATAGGTCTAGAATCCAGAGAATAAGAATTCCTTGAATGAAAATCCAAAGAGGGATGAATGGTGATGCTGCCAAAGGGTTAGGGCTACTGATTTTATGATTTTTTTTTTTTTGATGAAATCAATTAGGAGAAAGTGAAAAGAGTAGGGGCCGCAGGACTGGGATGTTAATGGAAGTGGGTTTTCATGGGGGAATTTAAAAGGAATGGAGAAATATGTGTGACCGATTGGAAGGGATGAAGGAGAATTAGGGTTTTGTGGTGGAAACCAAGAATAAGGTGTGGAGAAGAATGGGTGTTGCAGGTTGGACAAGCAAGTAACAGAAAGAAAACAAGAAGAGGAAGAAGAAGAAAGGAAGAAGAGATAAATAAGTACATAGTGGAGAAATCCCTCACCACAACATTGGAAATCCCTCCCTAGGGTTCAAGTTTGACACAAAACTTGAAGAAGAAGACACTCCAATCTTAGGAGACAAGAAAACTAGAAATTTATTCAATATTTCATAATCAAAACAAGTGGGGGAGTGATGTGGACAACAATGCAAGACTTATGTATGTGCCCCCACATAAGACTATAAGAGAGCTAGATTTAAATGTACATGTTATGTGGGGTTGATTGTTGATTAGAATTGTTTAGGGGTTGGGGATTCATATGTACTAAGGCCAATAGTGCTTAGGTTTTGTTGGATTTTTTTTTTTAGAGAGTAATCATGTTACTTTTTGCCTAAGTTTTCTAAGGTCAAAACTTGCCCATTTGGCTTGATTTTGCTGTCATTAGAGAGGTTATTCAGTTATCCTTCTAAAGAGACAAAGACTGCGCAAATCTGAGGTGATTTGGGAAAGTTATAACCAAGGGTTATTGGTGAATGACGGAAATAGTGTTTTAAAAAGTTAGATGGGTCAATAAGTCAAAGTGTGGGGCCCTTTACAAAGTTGGTTGATGGCCTCTTTAGGCGGGAGTTTTTAGTATCTTAAAAGTTTAGGAAAGTATATGGGTCCACGCATAGAGCGATTTATAGAAGATGCAGTTTTATGTGGGTTTAGTAAGGTCTTATAAGGGGGAAACATTTATTTTGTGTCCCTTGTAATAAGGCCAATAGTGCCAAGCTTTTGGTTGTTCTTTTTAGAGTAATCCCGTTTTTTATGTTTACCCCACTTTTTCAAAGGGTAAAACTTGCCTTTTTGGCCTGATTTTGGTGTCATTAGATATGTTATTTAGTTACTTTTCTAACGGGACCAATATTGCGTAAATCCGTTGTGATTATGGAAAATTATGACCATTTACTAAGGGGGTTTCTAAGGGGGTGTCAGTAAAAACGAGAAGAGTGTTTTTTTATAAAGTTTTAAGTTTTAGTTGTTTTAGAAAACTTGGCTAGCAAGTTTAGGTGTGGGTTTAGTAAGGGTCTTGTAGGGGGTAACATTTATTTTATGTGTCCATGAAGGCCAATAGTGCCAAGATTTTGGTTGTTTTTTTTAGAGTAATCCCATTTTTTATGTTTAAGCCCATTTTTTCAAAGGGTAAAACTTGTCCTTTTGGCTTGATTTTGGTGTTATTAGATAGGTTATTCAGTTACTTTTCTAACGAGACCAAGATTGTGCAAATCCAATGTAATTTGGGAAAGCTATGACCAAATTACTAAGGGGGTGTCAGTAAAAGCGGAAATAGTAGTTTTTTATAAAGTTTTAAGTTTTAGTTATTTTAAAAAACTTGGCTAGCAAGTTTAGGATTTTAAAAAGTTACCAATTTTAGCAAGTTTGTAATTGTTTAAGGTTGTAAACCTATTTGAAGGCAACCCTCATTTCCATAATTTTATAGGGAAGTTGATTTGAAAATAAGTGTTTGTTTTCTCTCTATAAGAGTTGGAATAATTCTCTCTTCTCCAAGTTATGGTGTCAAGATTGGAGACCTTAGTTGGTGATTTTCAAGGGACATAAGGTTGGTGATTTCCTCATTAAGATATCTATTTCTGTCTCCTTGATTGCTTAAACAAGGCTTTAAGTTGGTTATTTTTTAAGTTGAGGTTGGTGATTTCCTCAGGTAATCTTCTTTCTTTTTTTCTTCTTCTTCTATTTATTATTTTTTTATTCTTTTTGAACATCCATTAAAAAATTTTCAAGTTTTTTGAAATTCTTTAATTTTACCTATCAAAACTTATCAGAATTTCATGAAATTTTAACTGTAGAGCCCTTGAACACGTCAGAAACTACCCTAAAATTTTTGGAATTTTCTAATGCATCAGAGGGGTATTTTGGTAATTTTCTGAATTTCAATTCTTCTTCTTTTCTGTTCATTTTCATTTTAACTTCTATTCTACCATTCTCTTTCTTGATTTCCCCTATTTTGTGGCTACTTCATCGCTTAAAAATTCAATTCTTGAAATTTCTTGCTTTCGCACTTTGAATCTCATAATTATTTGAGCCTCTTGGAATTATTCTACATCAATTATTGGTATCTTTCCCTTGTGCTACAGCAGTTACTTTTTGGACTATTTGGGAGGAAGAGGAACCATAGAATCTTTTAAGAGAAGAGAAGGACCCTTGATCAGATTATGGAGGTGATAGGGCCTCCTCCTTGGATGTATTCATTGGTTTCTCCACTGACTCTCTCATTAGGGACCTCCACTCTATCATCAAAACAGTTCCTCACTCGCCCTAGATAAAACATCATTATTGGAGTCCTCCAGTGGAGCGGACGCTTAAGCTCAACTTTGATGGGTGCTTTTTGGGTAACCTCGGTCTGTCTGGCATTTGGGGTTATTATAAGAAACATACAGGGGGAGTGCTTCCAAGAGTTCTCTTGGCTAATAAGAATGGGGGATGCTATCTCTGCAGAAGCCAGGGCATTGCTTTGTGGCTTCAGACTGTTCACATCATTAGGCTTACATCATCAACCGTTTTTTTTTGGGGATGCATGTCTCTTTCTTCCTCTTTTCTCTCCTTTTTCTTCTCTTGTTCTATTCATGTACTTTCTTTCTTTCTTTCAATGAAATCTTAAAGTCATCCATAAAAAAAAGCTTCTAGTTGAGGATTCCAATTCAAGTAGAACACTCAAAATCTAACTCTCAACAACCATTGCCATTATTTATTCATTCATTCACTCATTTATCTGTGTGTGTGTTGGCAGAAGATAGTGTATGAAAAACCCAGAAAATATTTCAGGGTTTTGTGCTGGGCATGGGTATTAAATGGCTCTTCATTTTCTTAATAATGCTGCAGATTTGGGTGACGAGAGGTGCACTACATTTTCACTATGCACCCCGTTTCATAGGATTGGATGGATCTGTTTTTGTTTATGCAATATTGTTTTACTACTGTTTTCCCATTTAATGGCTGAACATATTTTTCTTATGTGCGACATCACGTTCGTGCACTTGTGTGCAGATTGATGATCAGAAGGGACATTCTTTCGACTTGGAGGATATGTATTACAAGTATCTGGAGTCAAGGTTGGCTATTTTTCATGTTAAATATTAAAAAAGAGATCTATCTTGTGTTTGTTTGGATTTTGATAAATAATCAAATTTCTTTGTTAAGAAATGATTAGTAGAAGGAACCAGCCAAATACAATGACCAAACGCTGTAAGGCAAAACCCTGTATATGTACCATCTTATCCCCTTCTCTTTGTTCTTGGCCCTGGAGATATAATGGCTTTTTTTTTTTTTTTTTTTTTTTTTTTTTTTTTTTTTTTTTTTTTTTTTTTTTTTTTTACGGTTTTGAAAACATGAAAGCTGAATTTAGATAGTGAGTTGATATTTGTATAAAGAGAAGTCCTTTTCTTTTTATCCTAAGGTGGTTGAGGCTGCTAGGCAGCTAGGGCCAAAAAAATTATTAAATTTGAAAAAAAAATGATGGATGGCCTGTGCATAGTAATATGACACCATAAAGGATGTTATTGAGAGAGAGAGAGAGAGAGAGAGAGAGAGAGAGAGAGTAATAATCCAAATGAGGGGTAATAATCCAAATTAGGAAATCTGGTAAGTAAATACTTAAGCTTATTTGACCGATGCAAATGAGGGGTAATTTGTCAAAAATCGATTGACTAAAGAAAGGCAATGGCACAGGAGTTGAATGGAAGAACTATGGGCAGGAACGATTAATTGAATCACTGCAATGCCTACTTAGATCAGTCTTCTCCATTGAAATTAATTTGTATCACTGCAGAGAAGACACATGCATTGATGAAGGTTGTGGTGGTTTGAGCGCTAATGATGCTTTGATGCTAGGTTGTGGTCAAGGTCCCCGGTGTGATTTGTAAGATTGATATGGAGAAGGCTTATGATCATGTTAGCTGGAATTTTCTGCTCTATGTGCTTGGCTGATGTGGTTGTCGGGTTAAGTGGAAGAACTGGATCTACATTTACTGCAGCTTGGCTACCTTCTCTGTTCTTGTGAATAGGTCCTCAGTTGGGTACTTTGGGTGCTCTACAGGCCTTCGAGGGGACCCTATACTGTTGCTGCTCTTCTTATTGGTGGCAGAGATGTTGGGTCGAATGTTGGACATTGCAGCTGATAGGGCCATGCTGGAAGGCTTCCACGTGGGTGTAATGAAGGCTTGTGTATTTCGTATTTGTAAATTTGCAGATGATACGTTGATCTTGTGTAATAACTCTCTCATTTTTTTTGGATGACTAAGGGATCTTGTGTAATAACTCAGAGCCAGATTTGTTTTAGGAGGTGTTTTTTTGGGCGGTGCTTTGAAGCGGTTTCTGAGCTGTGTATCAACCTTGCCAAAAGCTCTAATGCTAGTGGTGGGCAATGTGCCTAATCTTGATATGTTAGCAAGGGATTTAGGATGTAGAATGGGCCAGCTATCTTCTTTGTATTTGGGCTTGCCTTTGGGTGTTTCATTTAAGGGAAAGGATGTGTGTTACCCAGTTTCGAAAGATTTCGAAGGAGAGTAGCGGGACAGAAGTCTCAATATCTGTCTGAAGGAGGAAATGTGGCCTCGATGAAGTCTGCGTTGGCTAGTATACCAGTTTATTTTATGTTGCTGTTTGTTATCCCAAGGAACGTTGCTCAAACTATTGAGAAACTTTAAAGGGATTTTCTTTGGATGGGTTGAGGGCAAGGTTTGAGGCAGCACTTGGTAGCTTGGGATAAGGTTTGCTCTCCTAGGTATAAAGGAGGTTTGTGGACATGGAGAATTTTTGATATGAATATGGCCTTATTAAGCAGATGGTTTTGCCAGTTTGGCCTTGAAGAAGGGGGTTTATGGAGAAGATTCTTTGCAAAGGTTGGGAGAACTCCTTTAATATTCCTTTGGTAGATTGGAAGAAATTGTGTCAGCTCAAAGATAAAGGGGCATTGGACTAAGAAACATCGGTTTAATGAACAAATCCCTTCTTTGTAAATGGCTTTAGTGTTTTGGGGTTGAGGAAGTATGTGGAGATAAATAATAGCTGCAAAGTATGGGATGGCTAATGATGCTTGGGAAAGTTGTGTGGTTAGAACTTAGAACCCCGCATGGGAAGGGACTTCGAGAGGGATTATGAGCAATTTTGAGTATTTTAGAGAAGGTATGAGGCTGAGTATGGGGGATGGAAGTAGGGTTATGTTTTGGAGGACAAATGGTGTGGAAACAATCTACATAGACAGTAGAGTTCCTTGAAATTTTCGGGTTAACGGTGAATTGGAAAGCTTGGGTAGTGGATTATGTTGTTTGGAATGAGGATGTTATGTTGTGGAACCCACTTCTGAGAAGAGCTCTTAATGATTTGGAGGTTAGACCACTTGTGGACCTTTGAAATCGATTGCGGAGTAATTGTTCCAATGGGGATATAGGGGTAGATAGGTGGGTTTGGAGTTTGGAGATCTTGGGGTTGTTCTTAATAAGGTTCTGTTTAAGATTTTTGGGCAAGTCTGACCTGCTGAATATTCCATGAAAAAATATTGGTATAAAACCCTGTTCTATACAGGGTTCAATTCTTTGTGCAGTCTGCTTTTCTGGGGGAAATCATAACTAAAGATAATTTGAAAAAAAAAGGGGATTTTGTCTTCCAAATTTGTCTTCTTTGATATAAGGAAGAGAAAAGCATCTCTCATCTGATGATTCATTGTAAGTTCTCTATAGAGGTGTGACAGGCAATGTTGAGATTATTTGGGTCATATTGGGTAACTCCACCGGATCTTGGAATTATCTTTCATGAGTGGAGGTCTTCAGCCTTCTTAAAGTTGGGGAAAGATTTGTGGAGATGGCTCCCACGGTGGTGGTTTGGGCTATTTGGCTTGTAAGAAACAACCAAGTGTTCTTAAAGGCCAAATAATTTGTTTTATTTTGGACCCACTGTTGTAAAATTTATGTTTCATTAAGTAGGATTTTGTTAGTTGATGATTGGGACATGATTATTGGTATGTAAGGCTTTTAGAGTAGGGCCAATGTTTTAGACCATGGTGATAGTTACTATCTTTTTTATGTTTAATTTCTTAGCTTGCATTAGATGATTTCGTTTTTCTCTTTGTGGAGTATACTTCTCTTTAACTTACCAAAAAAGGAAAAATAAATCAAGTATCAGAGGACCCCTTGGATGCTGGAATCCCCACTGGTTATAGG
>JAOXJP010234286.1:0-24200 GCA_025762735.1 Platanus orientalis | reverse complement strand
GTTTCAAATTGAACAAAACCAACCATAATCATGTTTCTTGTTGCAAAGTGACTTATCTCATATTAGAGTGAAATACCTTCCTTTGCAAGAACAACTGAAGAAGGAATGAGCTTCATGAGTTTTGCTTTTAACCGTAGTAAAGAGGGATTGAAATATGAATCCACTTAGTTAATTTAATATGTTTTGTTTTTGTGGTGTTGGAATTTTGAAAATACTATAATTTAATTAATTTACTTTCTAGGTAATTTTTTTGAAAAAAGTATAATATTTTCTTAGTTAATAAAGATAAAATGTATAGAAGTTGGATTTAGTTAAATTTTATCTATTTTCCTTTAATAATTTTAATGAATCTTTAACATGTATCATTATTATTGTGGTTCTCCCTTTTATTTCTAGTGAAAAGTAGAATCTTACGATCCTTGATCCGATCCATGAGGCCACCCCACTGATCCTACGTAGGATCTCGATTTTAACAACCTTGATGAAAAGTTGAAAATTTGTAGAAAAGTAAATCAACTATCTTAATTGCATAACTTTCTTAATGTTTGATTGGGTGAAAAGTTCTATAGATGGAAAATCTGTTTTTTTAACCCTCTTCCAACTTTGTTTTTTTAACCCTCTCCAACTTTCTAAAAAAGAGAGCTTAATTTTTCATAAAATTGGATCGGATTTTTTACATTTTCTTTTGGAAAACTTTCAAAAAATTTAAAACAGGTCGTCAATGAAAGCAAAGGCCGCGAGATGAAGTGGATTCGAACGGAGGTAGACTTGGAAAACCACATTACGGTTCCCGATCTGGACCCGGATATGGACTCCCCAGATCAGTTTGTTGAAGACTACTTCTCCAATCTCACCAAGACCACCATTGACATGTCTAAACCGCTCTGGGACCTGCACCTCCTCAATGTCAAAACCGCCCAAGCAGAGGCTACAGGGGTCTTGCGGATCCACCACTCGCTCGGCGATGGCACGTCTCTCATATCACTCCTCCTCGCCTGTACCCGCAAGAGCGAAAACCCAGAGGAGAGGCCGACTGTTCCGACGAATAAAAGAGCTGTTAGAAAAAATTCTGGCGGGTTCTTCTGGTTTGTCTTTTGGATATGGTCCCTTCTCCGGCTGCTTTGGAACACAGTCGTGGATATTATGATGTCCATGGCGACATCTGTGTTTTTAAAGGATACTGAGACGCCACTTAAGGGGGGGCCGGGGGTTGAATTCAAACCTAAGCGGTTCGTGCATCGGACTGTAAGTCTTGATGATGTAAAGCTGATCAAGATTGCGATGAACACGGTATGTTTGTTTGTTCTCTTTGTTTTCATTGACTAGAAAGGAAAGTGTGATTTGCCTTACATGTGATTTTTAATTTATCAATCCCAATTTCCAAGCAATTCAATTGCTTAAAGGGTGGCTCTTGCCTGCTAGGTCAAATTTTGTTAATGTATGTTAGATTAATGTAACCCGAGGTGTGAACTCCAAAGAAAAACCCAAATATGACCGGTTTATGGGAGAAGGTGACCAATTGACCTGAATTTTGTTATATGTTGGGTTAACGTCTTGAATTGAACCTAAGATGTGACCTCCATTGAAAAACCCGAATATGACCCATTTATGGAAAAAGGTGAGCAATTAACTTGAATGGTTGACTTAATTTGGGGTCTGGATCTAACCGTGAGGATTAGGGTGTTGGGGGTTTATATTACTTGTTTTTCGATTTTCATTGCATCATTGTAGTCTCATTTTTTGTTCATAGTGAAATCTCTCTTGTCGTTTTCGTTCGTGGACATATACTTGTCTTCTTTGTATGATTGTTGTTCGCATTATATTCGCTCTTCTATTTTGTTGCTTGCATAGATCCCAAATCTAAGTTTTTTAGACAACGGTATAATTTAGATATGACATCATATTTTGTGCATCTCCTTCTATCATGACTTTATTTACCCCGATGCCTTCCCCAAATTTTATTTCCGATTAAATGCTTTCACTTCAGCCACTTTGATGTCCAATTACAAATCTTGCTTGATTTATCCACTTTATGAATGAATTTTACAGACCATAAATGATGTCGTACTAGGAGTCACACAAGCCGGTCTTTCTCGTTATCTCAACAGAAGATACAGTAAGTTTCTTTTATTTTTTTTCTTTTTCACTCTACTGTATGGCTTGAAAATTATATTTTACTTGTTACTCTCCTTTGGTCAATCCATCACCCTTCGCTTTATCTTGATTGAGTGGGAACTTTTTCATCAATTATTTGTTGATTGGAAAAACGCCCTTAATTATCTCAACAACTGCTCTTTCTAATCTGAATCTTTCCTGAATTCCAAACCTGATCATATCAACCAAACTTAAATGTTTTGAGTTTTATTGGTCTCTGCATCAGTAAATATGATTGTACAATCAGTTTAAGATTTTTTGGATCCAGGTGAATTACACTGGTTGAATGCTCCAGACAATTGGGCCGAGTGTACTGTCCCTAGGCCGGTTGATTATGTTCATAGTTTTAAGAACTAGCCCGGATTGAATGGTCCAATCTGGTCTAATTGGCATCCTAAACGGTTCTATAGAAGCTAGTTTAAATCAATAATCTGTCAAAATAAAACCGGCAAAATGGGTCAAAACTAATGAAAACAGTTGATTTTTTTACAAACCCAATTCTAATAAAATCAACTGATTTTTATTTTTTATTTTTAGCAAATTTAGAAGAAACTAAATTAGAAATGTGTTTTTCCAAGCTCCAATCTCACTTTCCATGAATTGTTTTATCCTCGGGTACTTTGTTACATTTTTTTGGTATGTTAAAATTAAAAACATGTTCATAACCCTTCTAATGCATTATAAATTGTTTTATTTTTTGGTATTTTATTACATTTTACTTATAATTGAAGCAAAATATGGTTGGATCAAGTTAACTGACGTTTGAACCCAACTGGACCTAAACCGTTCACATTATTGGTCGATGGAAATATGCTTACGATTTAGTGTAAGAAGTAGGAATGTTATACTTATGTGGACTTTGGGGTAGGTATGGAAGTCAGAAATGAGAGAATACTTTTTTTGCGATGGAGGAATCGTCTCACGAAGGAGGGTCCTTCACGTTAGGTGTGTGTCTTGGTGATAACATAATGCTCATGGTAGCTGTTGGGTCACAAAACAACACATTCACAATTGAGATAATTTGTAGCAGAAACTCTTATCGGAGTAGTCCTTCGTGGAAGTTCTTCGCAAGACACTTTCAGTTTTGGAACTTGAAATGACAATTGGCTCATAGTACACAACCCTTCGCGGTTTAGTGTCTTCGTGGTATAGAAGCTTTTGTGGTAGTCAACAGTTTCACGAGGTTAATGCCTTCGTAATGTGGAGCCTTTGCGATTTACCTGAAGTTGTTTTACAAAACACAAGTTTTTTGCAATTCTGCAACTTGGTGTTTTTTAGTTAAACTAGTTTCTTAAAGAAAGTTGATGTCTCCTATAAAGTGCAAGGGATACGGCTAAGCTAATTTCGGGATACAATCTTGTTTGAATAAAACCCTTGTCTTTCTATGGAGTCCTACTTTTTCACAAGACAAATGAACCTTATCATTTCTTAAAAACCATGATCTTAGATGTTTAGGTTTACAAGTCTTGGATTTGTCAAAATCCAGATAGTATAACAATTCTATGATCACATCAAATAGAGTGTTAACCTTATATAGAAAATGGTTCCCTCTTACTAGGAGATTACCAAGTTTCAAGAGGAAGCTACTCCAAGAATCGAATAACCCCTTTCAAGAAAAGGGTGGTTCACAGGACAGCTACTAGTTCAAGGTCTCTAACACACTCTTCTCAAAGAAGAAGGTGAGACCAAGAACTTCATAAGACAATAGAGAAGAAGCTGAAGAAAAAGGGATGCACTTGAGGATGGTATACTTCTTCAAAGCAAAGCTTTTGGAACTTTGATGATGATATCCTCCTTTAAAATATGTTTTAGGAAAACAAAGCTTGGGTCTTCTTCTTCTTCCTCTTATCAAGCTAACTCTCATTTCAACACCTAGGCTCTAAGATTTTCTTACACAACACTTCAATAATTTTTCAGACTTATTTCGTGTTCAGCATCATCTTTTTGTATAGAGAAGGAATTTGGGATTTTATCATCCTTCCCGATGACACGTGTTACTGCGAGGAAATCTCTTTGTGATAGCTCCTTTGCGATATAGACTCCTTCACGATAAGGTTTCAAAGGTGGTCAACACTGTTATTGACTCACGAAGTGGATCAGGTGGAATTACAGTGTATAGTTTACACAAATTGGATAATTCACGAAGGACAATGGAAAAGGGTAGGTGTAATTGCACAAAATGAGTTTTTGATATGATAGTTCAAGACTTTGGTCTCAAGGTCTTTACGAATGAAGTGAGGGATAAGATGAACAGTCCATGTCCTATAAAGGAAAATTTCCTTGTTGGTACAAGGTGGTTGGTGCCGGTCCCAAGAAAACAGGCATGGCTCTCAAAATTAAAATATCTCAACAGCTTATCCAAAAACAAAAAAACAAAAAAAAATAGGGATGTTTGTGGTGCATCACACCCTCACTAATGCATTCTATTATAACAGGTGAAGGTAAGATGGACAAGGGGTCAACAGAGAAGAGAAACAATCTTCCAAAAAATATTCGCCTCAGAGCAACTCTTCTTGTTAACATGAGGCCGTCTGCTGGTATCCAGGTCTCTCTCTCTCTCTCTTTCTCTCTCTCTCAACTTGTGCATGCATGACTTACCAAAAATAGTAGATCGCATATAACAAATAATCAAAATCGAAGGAACCTTCCTTATATATTCAAAAAACAGGCCTTAGCTGACCTGATGGAGAAAGGCAAGAGTGATGCCAAATGGGGCAACTTGCTTGGATACGTTCTCCTCCCCTTCATCATTGCCTTAAAAGACGACCCACTGGATTATGTCCGTGAAGCAAAGGCCACGATTGATCGAAAGAAGCTTTCTCTTGAAGCTATATACACATTCTCTAGTGCCACATTAATTTTCAAGTCCCTTGGCGTAAAGGTAAGAATATCTATTTCATCTCCAATGTCTAGGAATATCCATCTCATCTCCAATGTATATATTGTTATAATTGCTTATGAAGCCGTGTTTTTCATGGTTGACAGGCAGCGGCTGCTCTATCCCACAAAATTCTGTCACATACAACAATGTCCTTCTCCAACGTTGTTGGGCCACTGGAAGAAATCAGTTTTTATGGCCATCCAATCGCTTACCTTGCTCCTAGTGTTTATGGGCACCCACATGTAAGTATTTTCTCTAATAATAAATACATACTTTGAGTCCTTATTTTAATATAACATGGAATATTATAACATTTGTGGGTGACATTGTTTGGCACGATCTGTGAATCCTACAAGAACCCAGCATGAAATAAGTGGGTTAGGGTTTGGGTTGGGTTCGGGTTGGCCCATAGAGTTCTATACCCTTATCTCGACATGACACGAATTTGACCCGCCAACACGGATTACCATATAACCCATGAACCCTACACAAAATAAGCAGGTTAGGATTGATTATAAATGTGTTTTGGATCAAAGTGGGTCACCCCGCTTTGATACGGTTATTAAATGTGTTGGGTTCAGGTTGAGCCATATAGTCTTATACAAGACACGAACCCTAGCCGCCAACACAAATTGCCACCCCTAATAACATCAGCCAAAAGATGATTTTATTTAGAGCTCAGATCCTCTTGTTCAGCTTAAAATCTGGCATTGTCCTAGGGCTATATATACATATCCCAACAACAAAGTCTGGGTGAGTGATTTTCACTTTTTTGGGTACGTGTTACACTGCATATGATGCCAGACTTCAGCTATAGTAGATGAGCATCTCTTCTGTATTTGACATGCATATTGATCATACACAATCCAATTCAAATGTGTCGTGAGTATCAATAGTACACATGAACTAAGGTTGAATTTGAGCCATATTCTATGTAGATATAGCTTATCATATTATATTTTTAAACTTATATATATATATATATATATATATATATATAACTTCAAAAAAATAATATAATAAGCTATATCATAATATATAGGTTGTTGCCCCTAGTTCAACCAACTATATCTTGAGACTTTAGGACAAGTTTGGGTCCGGGCTATTAGTCTTTACGATTCAAGCCTGAAACAATAAGCTTCAGTTCAGTGAGCCGAGATGAGCCTGAGCCATGCATGTCTCAACCTTAATGAGCAACGTCTAATCTCAACACTTCAGGCTCATGTGATGAGACTAAATCGAGTTTGATCCTAATCCTTGTGTGAAGAGCCGGAGTACAACCAGGAAAAGCTCGGTTCATTGACACCCTGACCATGATTTTGAGTTCATGAACCTAATTAGTGAAAACTTGAAAATTGAAATAAATAGTTATAAAGAAGTCAATTTGCCTTAAAATGCCACTAACTTAAACACCTAGAACCTGCCAATGCTAATTTTTATGGATTTTGTGCAGGCATTTACAATTAATTACCAGAGTTACATGAACAAGTTGACCATCGTCCTAGCAGTCGATCAAGACGCGGTTCCTGACCCTCACCAGCTCTGTGATGATCTTGAGGAATCTCTTAAGCTCATCAAGGATGCTATCATTGCAAGAGGGTGAGTGCATATATTTACACATGAATACTTGTGTAAATACATAGATGTCTATGAAACCTTGAAGATTTAGATATGATATAAGAAATAAGCATAGTTAGCAACATTATTACTAGAGCAGTTGCAGCTCCATAGTCGTTGTCCTTAGTTTTATCATTGCAATAATTATTCACCAGCAAATCAAATTCACACATGCTATATAATGTATACGCCATGTGCCTAGATTGTATGTTGGATTGATAACTATTTGTATTTCGGGTTTGGTTATAAAGGTGACTTGCATGGGCTTGCATGGAGCCCAAATTTGAAAGCAATATGAATGATCAGTTCTATTATGACCTAAAAGAGGGAATATGTATGATTCTTCTTCATTGAAACTAAAGTGCTAAGGATTTAATGAGTAGGTCTCTCCATTTAACCACATCAAAGAAATTGAATTACCCTTCTATAAGGCCTACTTAGGAGAAAATTTGTACTAATGGTGTGAGAACTAGAATTGACGCGGAATTTGGAACTATTGTATGTTAACATTTCTCTGTACTTGGAATGCCTGTGTCAGTCCGGATCATCCATGTAGCAAGCCGTAGGATGATATTATGGATTTAAACCATGCCATGACACGTGTTTCAAATGAATTAAAATTTTTGAAAAAAAAGCCAAAGTGCCAGATTGGGTATAATGTGGATTTACTAATTAAACCCTAGATAGTCATTTGAACATAACCTAATCCCCTTTTTCTCTCTTCTCGGATGAATATTCTCAATCCCTAGGGCTGTCAATTGGGCCGGTCTAGGCAAGTGGAGCTTCGGGCTGGCCTGGGCTCAGGCCAAAATTTTAGACCCGAAATGATTTTCAGGCTGGGTTTGGGCACGCCTTAGCCCAGCTTGGATTACACGGTCCAGCCCGAACTATTGTACAGTTGTGTGTGTATATATATATAAAGGCTTTACATTTTCTTTAATATAATACTTTTTTTTTGCTATAAACAATTATTTGTCAACACTTGGTTTTCAAAATAAAATAAATTTAATAAAGTAAATTCATTGTTTTGAAAGGACATGCAAGTTTGTAGTTAATCACTTCAGGTTGCCCAAACTCGGCCCGAAACCCACAGTTTTGTATTGGGTTGGGCTTAGGCTGGCTATTTTGAAATGAGTTCGAGCTCGGGCCAGGCTGGGGCCAATACATATTCTTTCGGGCAAGGTTCGGGTTAGCCCTTACCTAGCCTAACCCGGCTTGATTGACACCCCTATCAATCCCCCTCCCTCTAGGGTTTCAAACTGAATCCATTTCAATCCATTTCCAATGACAATACATGCTGTAAAAGTGCCGAAACACCCTTTGTCATGCATTAATTGGCACTAGTGTGATATCCTTCCAGTCAGGATGGAGATGATTCAAACCCCTCTTTGGATGGGTTTAAATGATCTCCAACTCGACTGGAGAGTTAATAGACCATTGCCAATCAATCCATGGCATAATGCTTGACAAAGATGTCTCGGCAAATACACAAGGCTAGGGTGGTTGTTTTAGCAAAACACAACAAATAAATTTCAATGTATTTACTAATGTATGAGATTGTGTTACATTTTAAATTTTGTAAGGCACGATAAACATAACTTAAACATGGAAAATTACCTTGGTCTGTTGTTTAGTATTGACAAAAATAAATCAAATCTATTCACTTTTATTAACTAAAGAGCCAATGGTCAAATCTAGGGGTGGGAGGAGAAATTTTTGTCCTAGGTAGGGAAGGAGACCCTGGTTAAGTCTATAGTGACTGCAATCCCTTCATATGCCATGTCGTGCTTCATGATCCCTAAAAAGATTTGCAATACCTTGAATTCCTCCTGGAAGAAATTTTGGTGGGGTAGTGATGAGTCAAAGAATAAAATCAACTAGATATGTTAGGAAAACTTGAGAAAGGTCAAAGGGATAGGGGAGTGTGGTTTAGAGGTCTTCATGCGTTTAACATGGTTTTGCTTGCCAAAAAAGTGTGGTGGATTCTTAAAAATCTTGAAGCTCTTTGGATCCACTTTCTCAAATCCTTATACTTCCCCATAATCGAATTCCTCAAGTCTAAACCTCTTAACAACTTTTCATTGGTTTGGAAAAACATCCAAAAAGGCAAATCTCTTCTTCAAAAAGGCCTTGGATTGCAAGTTGGGAATGGATCCTTGATTAGACTCTGGTTGGATCCCTAGATCCCTTCAATTGAGGGCTTAATCTCATTTAGTTTTGCTTCATCAGGATGATTTTTTGGTTTCATATATCATTGATCATGAGTCAAAGCAATGGTACTTGGATCCAATCGCCCACCTCTTGTCTCCTGGAGATGCCAACCACATCTCTAGCATTCTCCTTAGTATCACCATTTGGGAAGATGATCTTATTTGACATTTTGATAAAAGGGGTATCTTTTCTGTCAAATCGGCATATTCCATTGCAATTCTCTCCACCATCCCCATCTCCCCATCTATTTCCCAACCCTTCCATGAAACAAGTTGTGGAAGTTGTGGAACCTCTCTATCCCACCAAAAATCAAACATTTTGTATGGAGGGCTTGCAAAGAAATTATTCCCTCCAAGATTAATATTCAAAAGAGGAAAATTAATGTGGACCCAAAATGTAATTTATACAAGACCCATATTGAGTCTACTCATCATTGCCTCATTTCTTGTGATTGTAGGGCAAAGACATGGTTTGTCTCTCATCTTTCTTTGTGAATTGATAACAACGTTAATGTATCTTTTATTGATATGTTTATGAGCTGGCTTTTAGTTATGTTTAACTTAGATGATGATAAAATTGATATTGTAACACCAAATTTCGAGCCGTATATGAGGCAAAATTTGTTGAACAAATTACTTAGCCATTAAGGGGGCTAAATTATTATTTTTATAGGTGGGACTGATACTCCAAGCCTGAGAGACTTGTTATTTACTGTTGTTCGACATAGCAAACCTCTTATAAACCTTAAGTTTTTCAACTTGTATTATGAAGAAGATGTTGTATAAAATATAAAGGAGAAGAGAATAGGGGAGAAGATGAAAATCTCTTTTATTTAATAAATATGGATACAAACTTTGCTGCTCAAATACCAGTAAATTTACCTTGTCATAGCCTGGTTTGACGTCAAGCTTTCTGTAATATATTCCTTAGAGAAATCGCAGAGGTGTAATAGACTTGCTATCCTCTTTTGAAAGAGATGAGAACTTGTGAACTTTGAAGGAAGTGGAATAGATCTTACCCGAATTTGGAGAGCAATGTTTGCTTGAAAACTTAAGTTTGTGAAAAAGATTTCAACTTCCTTTTTCATGCATCATTTGGGTTATTTATAAGTGCAAAAATGAGTTAGAGAAGAGTCCTTATTGGGAGAGAACTCTATCTCATTCATAACTTCCATGCTAAAGTGAGATTCTTCAATCCTTATCCTAGGCATATAGGTGCTTCTTCTATGCGAGAAAACTCATCCTTCAACCTCTTGGGTAGTTAGAAAACTCATGGGTGTCATGGCTATCCAATACAACCACCATGGAAGGAGATAAGATTGAATTTCAACTTATGGTTTTTGTAGTGTACAAATACAGTGCATTCGCGTACCTTTTGTCGAGAATGTACATATTCAGTGGATTCGCGGGCTTTCAACTGACTATGTAAGAATGCTACTTTCATCTTTAATTTGCCTACTGAAAGTGTGACAAATGTCATGTAATTGGATATTCACGCACTTTTAGTTTCTACAGATACCATTTCTTATATTGTCATCCTTGCTTGGATTTTTTGGAAGACCCATAATGCCATAATTTTGATAATAAAACCTTCATGATGTCTACTATTCTTTTGAAGTCTTGTATGCTACTTAAGGAGTCTAAAGCTTCTTATGGGTGCAAGTAGAGGGTGTTGGGAGTACATTTATCTATTTTTGGTCTCCCCCTCCTATTAGGTGTATTAAGATAAATTTTGATGCTACATTCTCTCCTTAGTCCAATGTGGCCAGCCTTGGGGTCATCATTCATGAAGACATGGGGAGTTTTTTGTACGCCTTGGTAGAGTTGGGCCTTTCTTTAGATTCTAGCTCGTATAGTTGTAGAGTGCTTGGATGCTAGAATGGGGCTTCTCAAAGCCTTTTTTCATGTGGGGTAAAAGACGTCTTGGAGGCTGATTGTCTTGAAGTTATTGATTCCCTCATGAACATGTTGGCCTTGTTCCATTGGTTCATTAGTTGCATTATTCAGGATTGTTGTAGTTTAGTTAAGCGGTTTGGTAGTATCTCTTACTCTTGGGTTAGAAGGGATGCTAACAAACCTGCCCATATGCTTGATGATAGGGCTTCGTTCTCAATCTCCAAGGAGGAATGGGTCCGGCAACTCCCTTCATGGCTTCTCAACCCAATCCATGCTGATACTTGTAATAGCTTGGGAGTTGCCCCAGACTAAATCTTCTCATATATAAAATCATATTTGCTACCAAAAGATAAAAATATATCTCTCCACTAACACTGAAGATGATTTGAACCTAAAATTTTACATGAAAAAGCTTGACCCAAACTTTGGCCTGACATGGCCCTGGGCTTGAGCATAAAACCCAGCCTTAAGCTTGGGCAATGCTTGGCCTCAGCATGACACTGCCTAAGGCCCGAGGCCCAAGTCTTTGCAGATAAGTTATATAGGTTATTTTGGAAAGATATAAGTTTTTAGAAAAAAAAATAATTATGGGCATTGTGCTGACCAACCAAAGGCCCATAAATTCAAGTTGGGCTATGCTTAGGCCTTGAAGCCTAAGTTTTTCTTAGGCACAAGGCTTGACACCAAGGCCCAAATGCCCAAGACATTATTGATTAATTATATAATTTTTTAAAAATATTTTTATAATAAAAAATTTAAATGGCCCTTAGGCTGATGTAAGGACCATAGATTTAAGGTAGCCGTGTGTAGGGGTGGCAATGTTTGACACAACCCCACAAACCAACATGAAATTAGTGTGTTAGTGTTTCTTGGACCCATGTTTTGGGATTAATAAATGGGTCATGTTCATGTTAATCCATATAATCGTATACCCTTAACTTGACACAACATGAACACGACTTGCCAACCCTAGGTCACATGACTCATGAAAATTAGCAGGTTAGGGTTTACTACACTTGTGTTTTGGGTCAAAGCAAATGGACATGCTTTGACATGAATAAAAAATGGGTCAAATTGGGTTGACCCGTAAAGTCGTATTTAACTTGCTACAACCCACCCCACCAACATGAATTGCCACTCTAACCTAGGGCTGTCAACTATCCAATTATTATCCATATTCGATTTGTGCTCGGTCTGCTAATATTCAATTTGAATGCATCTATATCCAATTCAATTATTCGACTAAATATTTGAATTCGTTGAAATTAATATATAATTAATATTTATATTATAATGTTGTAGGATATGTTATGTAGCATACAACATAAGAATACCATGATCTTAACCTTAACCTATTTTTTCATCTCCTATTCCCAATTTGAATGAAAGAAAGCTCCCAATAGCTAATTCCCCATTCTCTTGTTGATCTATCAATCGTCTTCTATCTCTATAATTCCTACGCCCTTATTGTTATAGTAAATATCCAAAAAATATTCAAATTTGATATGATATTTGATTAAATAGACAAATTCAAATACGGTATGCCTATATCCGATTCGTATTTGCCCCATTGACAACCCTACCCTAGCCATGTGCTCATGACTCGATGCTTGAGTTCCCCACAAACTCAACTAAGTCTTAACTATAAAATAACAAGCCTTGCCCCAAGCCTGGGAAGGCCCTGCCCAGACTCGGCCCATCCACACCCCTAATTGTGACTAGTCGATAGAGCCACAGAATGATCCAGCCTCAAGACCGACTATATGGATTTAGTGAAATCCATTCTACAATGCATGAAATGTCTAGATACGAGGGACCGTTCCCAAGTGATAGTCCATAGGACCAACCTAGCACTAGCTTTATTCATTTTTGACATCAGAACCATAAGAGTAGTTTTATAAGCGGACAATATGCAAAGTAGATGTAAACATATCCATATTCGTATTTGTTTAATCGAAAATTAGATTGAATTTGGATATTTTGCAAATGTTAAAAAATATGTATCAAATTCATATTCGTATTTGTTTACTTAACTATGAATCCAAAAATACAAAATGGGAATGGAAAATGAGAAATGTGTTAAGATTGGGGTTATGGTATTCACATGTTTTATTCTACGTAACATGGCTTACAATATGATTATATAAATATTAGTTATAAGAAAGAAAATGTTCTGTGATGACAAAGTCTCTATAGTGTTTATGGTGAATTATAAACTGACACATCTTATTTTGGAGTTCAAAAAAGTGTTCAGGTCTAAAAAAAAGAGAAACCAAATTCAAAAAGACATTATGGGTCAATCAATGGCACACCTACGTAGGCATGTGCCAACATAGACAATCATTGTCAACCAGAATATAAACAATGTATTAAGCCTAGTTACTAATTGAAATACTTCAAAGCCAAATTTCTAGTAGGGATTACTATTTTATTCATGTTCATGATAAGAGTAGGGTTGTCAATGGAGTGAATTTGAAGCAAATATAGATACATCCGTATTTGTATTTGTTTAGTTAATCAAATATCGGATGTGAATTCAAATATCTATGGACATTAAAAACTAGGATTTGTATTTGTATTTGTTTAAAAAAAATAAAAAATCTGTTTACTAGTATATATATATATATATATATATATATATATATATATATATATATATATATTTCTGTAACTAAATTTGTAACTACTATGTGTAAATGAATGTCACATTGAGGAAACAACTTTTATCTATGAGTCTATGACCAAAATTGAACTGTCAGCTAGATCTCCATGAGTTTTAAGTACCAACAGTTATGTTTTACTCAATGTTTAATTTATATATGGTATATTCATACTATTAGACACCTGGATAAAATTGAAACACATTACTACATACGATTAGATATAGTAATATGTGCGGACAACGATAAAGATTCACGAGTGGAAAAATGTCCGATTAATTTGGTTTATACACATGAAGAAAATGTGTCTGTCATTATAAGTCCGTGTGAGCATGGAAGCATCCCTACGCATATTGATACACATTTACATATGTAAATAGAAAAATAATAAAAACCAACACAATAACTTCTATGTAAGCAGTATAAAAACATATTAAAATGCATAAATGAAACAAGTAGCATAGACAATTCACATATTCATTGGCTGCAAAGTCAACAACCTTTCTTAATTTTTTTGATTCATATAGGATAGTAATGTCAAGCAAGCCAATGATATTTAGCCGGGTTGTGATGGTCGAGACCAAGGTCATGAGCCCAAACTATAGAAGCCTAGCCCATACTTGCACTTTCCCAAACTTAGCCCAATTTATTCAAACCAAACATTTCACGCTGGCCCGAACTTAACAGACCTTGGGCTGTTAGATTAAAAAATTATATAATATAAATATAATGTATAATAAAATTATATACTTATTTATGTAATTATTTATATTTATCATATTTTATAGCATATATTATATAGACTAGATGGTATATTGGAGTTAAGGCCGGGTGAAGTCCGTTGTGCCAAGCTAAGGCCTATTCAAACCTGGCCCAAACTATTCTTCAGGGGAAGCTGGAGCCCGATTTCAGTCCCTCAAGAAATTCACCTAACCAATATCCCTCAATTTTGGGCCGATTGAGTGGGGTTTTGAGTAAGCCTGACCCAAGTTACAACCCTTTATCTAGATGTCACAGCCCATGTGAACACATGTGAAAAAAAAAATTAGAAATTATAGAACACAAAGGCTTACAGAATTTTGTTGTTACGAATCTGCCCATCTAATTAAAATGAAACGTTTTCTTAAATTTGAAATTGACTGGACTTTTTATCCAATCTAGCAATTATGTTCAAAAGTAAAACTGTGCCATGACTTGATCGCTTAGAAAACAGTAATTTTGTAGAACACATAATATTATGGTATTTCAATATCAAAATTTTAGAACGAAAGAAAAGAGTAATGTTGAATTTTTAAGGAAAAAAAAAAAACATTTTAAGTGATTAAACCCTATCAATATTGATCTTGGGTGGGCTTTCTCTTAATTTTCTCACAATAATTGAATTTTTAAGAAAAAAATTAAGTGATTAAAACCTATCATTATTGATCTTGGGTGGGCTTTTTCTTAATTTAATCACAATAACAAAAATTGGCTTAGTTGATTAAAATAATCATATCTCTTCTTGAAACACAATTTTTTAAGCTACAAAGTGTCTAAGAAATAGGATTTTAAAGTGCCTTTTGACAAGAGTACCTGAAAGGTTATGTTCACATAGCTAGGCTTGAACATCAGTTTAGTTGTAAAAACAAACCTTAGCTATTACACTGATATCCCCTCTCAAGAAAAATTTCAAATGGGACTTTTGTCATGTGCTGTATATCTTGAATTAGAATTACTCAAACAGCCATCCAGCGTGTCTAAAATAATAAATCTCAAAGGATCGAGTTAGTCCTTCTCATTTTATTTTATAGACAATGGTACAAACTATTCTAAGAAACGTCCCTCTTTTTAGATGTCAAGATTGTATACACACACAAAGAATAACAATAATCTACAATATATTATGAAAATAAAGTCAATTCCAAGGAAAGAATCTCAACCGTCTCATATAATAATAAATTAAAAGTTAACGTAATGAAATACGTACTTGTAACAATATAATTTGATCTATTGGTCATTAGAAACCTTGATTCAGAGCAATATTTAGGGAACCAGATTAATAGTGTCTGTCTTGATATTGAAACGTAATCTGAGCACAAATTGATGTTCTCATACCTCTGCAATCCACAGGATTACTTTTCTTCTGATTAGGGAGGAGGGGCGTGGGGTCTTTAACAATTTTCTTTCCTCCCTAGTGCTTGTACACGTTACGATCACTGAGATGAGAAAGAGAAAGAGAGCACATTTTATTTACCTTAGTTTTAAAATTCATTGATCAGTGCCGCATAAGAAGGCTTCAGGTTTTAAGCCTCATTGGCCACCCATGTGGTAGTGTGGTAGCTAATTAAGCACCTGCATGGGGCGGCTAGCTAGTAAGGGGAACTCGGTCAGGCATTCTTATTGGGTAAGTGAGTTCTTTTTTTTTTTTTTTTTTTCTTATATTTTTGGTTACTGCAACAAGGGATGGCAATAATGTTTGACACGATCCGTGAACCCAACACCAACCCAACATGAAACAAGTGGGTTTGGGTTGACCATAAACAGGTTTTGACAGGATTAATAAATGGGTCAGGTTCGGGTTAAGTCATATACTTGTATTCTGTTAACTTGAGATGACACGAATCTAACCTACCAACATGAATTACCACATAATCCACGAATCCGACACAAACCCAACACGAAATAAGCAGGTTATAGTTCACACTTCGACTTGATTAATAAATAGGACAGGTTCGGATTGAGCCATATAACTGTATACCCTTGTCTCGACATGATATGAACTTGACCCGCCAACTCAAATTGCCACCCTGACTGCAGCATGGTCATACAATCATAGCAATGGACCTTGAAATTATAACACCTATCTTAAAAAAAAGTTCAATGAAACGATTTATGTCGTCGTGTACATCACCATCCACCACCATTGAATTTTCTCCCCATACTTAGACTAGGGCTACTACGCTTGCTACTCTTATCTACAGCTATAAATGTGCGTGGTGTCGCCATTTCCCATTAAAACGAGGGAGAGAGCTGTTACCGACTTTTGACCAGTCAAATGCGACTTTTTTTATTTATATTATTATTATTATTATGGTTTTGAAGTTCAAAATGGTCACAAAAAGAAGCTGAGGAGGAAGACGGAGCTGTAGAATCTTCAAACCCTTATACCCATGGAGCAAATAGGATAAAAAACGCTCTTCTTAACTAATGCTAACAGCCGCTCCCTGTCAGGCTGCGGGCACATCGGCACCGAAAAGTGAATTTGCACCCCTCAAAAAGTGAAAATCACTTTTCAATGTTGATGTGTCTGCCCCTGACAGGGTGCGGTGGTTAGCGTTAATTAAGGGAAATCACTCATAAACCGATCCCATGGAGCTGCTTTTTCGATAGGCCATATAGCTGCTCATACTTATCACCAAACTTCTGATAACTCCATACATCCGAGGATTTGTGTCAAGTCCAACAGCTGTGATGACCCCACATACAGAAAGAACGGCCCTGATTGATGAATTGACTTGCTACATGAATGGTCAAAGCCCTCACAGTCCGTAAATAAGAAGTAGAAGAAGTCAAAGGTTTGGCCACAACTTTTTAAATTGCTTCTAACGCGGTGCACGATCTCTCTTCTTTCTATTACAACTTTCAAGACCCTATATATATAGGACCTTCTCTCATATATCGATTCACAACTTTGAAGGCAAACCAACCTGACTTCGCCATAACTCCCCAGCTCTAAAAAGTCAACTGTACCACATGGCCCCCTCTTCTCTTCTCTTCTTCTCCTTCTTTTGTTGTTCTCTGTTCTCACTTACCCCCTTGGGATCAGAGGCTCGCCCTTTGCCCATTTCTTCTCTGATCACAGAAGAGCTTTACAACGCCATCTTTTTACATAAGGATGACAATGCATGCCCTGCCAAGGACTTCTACCCCTACAATTCTTTTGTCGAAGCCACAAGGCGCTTCCCCAGATTCGGTAATACTGGAAGTTTAACCACTCGCAAGCGCGAGATTGCTGCATTTCTTGCTCAAATCTCCCATGAGACCACAGGTCCTCTCTCTCTCTCTCTCTCTCTCTCTCTCTCTCTCTCTCTCTCTTATATATAGTACTCTTTCTCGAAAACGTGTAGATGCCTTTAGAGGCATGAGCTTACAAATAAGCATACTAAAAGGGATGTAGATCTTACACACACTCTCTCTGGATGCAATACGCACTAACACAATGATTCATACACACACCAGAATGCTTTAGGACTTAATTTATTTTATTTTATTTTATTACTTTTTTACTCTTTGGATGATGAAAGAAGTGCTTTTGTGAGATGTAGGAGGATGGGCAACAGCACCTGATGGACCCTATGCTTGGGGGCTGTGCTTTAAAGAAGAAGTGAGTCCCCAGAGCGATTACTGCGACTCTACCAACACAGAATGGCCTTGCTTTCCAGGCAAATCGTACAAGGGACGAGGACCCATTCAGCTATCTTGGTAAATTATACTTTCAATTCCTTTATCCCTATACAGCAAGATTTTCTACTTTTAAGTGCCTGATAAGAACCTCTTCCCCGTCTCTCCTAAACGTGGGGGATACCCACAATCATAGGACAACACGTCACATCAAAATGTGAAAAACACCCCCCAAAAAGTGTAAATCACTTTTTCAATGTGACACGTCTCTTGCTAATTTTGGACACACTGTTGACACCCATTAGAGGGTACACCTAATCCAATGGGGTTAGGATTATTTGGGATTTTATATCATCTCAAGTCTCAATGGATAGGTGCCACTCCATTGGCAATTAGTGTGTGACACCTTACAAATGGTGTTTGAGCCAATACACATGAGTCAAAGGAGGGTATTATGATAAATATACAATTAGTAAGTACTTGTGAATTTATTAATCAAAATAGGTGTTCTGTTCAGGACACCAAGTGATTTCACATGGAATAAAATGGGCAATGGTTGGATGAAATTTTAAATTCCCACTCAAATGAAGTCACTTGGCACCCTGGACTGAGAATTTACCCATTTTATTAATGCACAGACATTGAGGGGGGGACCTTACTCCCATGTGGCTCTGTAAGAGAGTTTAGAGTTAATATACTTCATATATTTCAACGTAACACTCCCTCTCAAAAGGGATACTCCTGAACTTTTTATGAGGGAAACTAGGTGTGAGGCCTGAGAGAATAATTGTGTCCACGGAGAATTTGAACTCGCAACCGAAAACCTGCCATGATACATCTTAAATAAAGCACTTACCGTCTCTCCTAAAACCTCAGGTTGAGAGGTTAGAGTTAATATTCTTTATATATTTTAACACCTTCCTTTGAAAAATCTACCATTTGACTGGTTAACCTTATCTTTTACAAACAAATAAGAAATCTCTTACGTCATTGCCTATCCCAAATGACCGAAACCATCATCTCTGTCCCGTTCTTTTGGATCCTTCGAAACAGAACAAGTGAATGAACCAAATGGAAACGGTCACAAGAGATAAGATTGTGAATTATCAAAAACATTAAAAAATGATAATCACATTGAATGGGTCTTACCACGCCACGTCATGATCGTGATTAACTAATATTAATTGATAAAAGAATTTATTTATTTATTTGATGCCGAGTAATCCAGAAGCGCACCTGACTAAGTCCTCGGGGCGCATGGACTCCCGGCCTCTCCCATGCATTGGATAAATCAGGTTTCTTACACCCGGACAAGTGGGGATAGGTTTCAAACTCAGGAACTCCGCTTAGACGTGATCCTGGCCAATTGCCTGGGTTTAATATTAATATTGAGATTGAGGTTTGAACTTAAGTCCTATTATGTAAAACCAGATTTTTCCTTTTATCATGGTCTAGCTAATGTGCCATTGGCATGTATATGATGGCAGGAATTACAACTATGGACCAGCCGGCGAGGCGTTGGGGTTCGACGGTCTGAGGAACCCAGAAGTGGTTGCCAACAACTCAGTAACGGCATTCAGAACAGCTCTGTGGTTCTGGATGACGGAGCAGGAACCAAAGCCCTCTTGTCACGACGTAATGGTAGGACGATATGTCCCCACAGCAGCTGACTTGGAGGCCAACCGCACGGCGGGCTATGGGCTGGTGACTAACATAATCAATGGCGGATTAGAGTGCGGCAGGCCCGACGATGCCCGAGTCAACGATAGGATCGGATATTTCCAGAGATACGCTACGCTGTTTAATGTTGACACTGGACCTAATTTGGATTGCGCGTATCAGAAATCCTTTTAACTTTAAAAATCTGTTCTTACACTTCTTTTGTTTTCAGGTTCGTTGTTGTTGTTGTAAGACAATTCTATTTCTCTAAGATTTAAATAACAGCTAATGCAAAACAAATAAGTTTTACTAATCCCTATATGTTCAATCAGTTGTCCTCCCTCGCAGGCCCACAGATATGGAATTCCTTACCCGTTACCTTTACCGTTAAGGAGGTCAAAACTAGGGGTGTAAAAACGGGTCGGCCCTGGCCAGGTCCTGTGTCCACCTAAATACCTGGGCTTCAAGTCGGGTTTAAACAGGCTGTTTGGGTCAGGCTTAATCGGGTTGTTTGCGCCAGATTATAAGTTATTACAAAATAACTTATAAAATATTTAAAAAATATTGAGATATTTACACCAGGCCAGACCGGCGTCGGCAGTTTCTGAGATGCAGACTGGATCAGGCCATATTCGTCCAAGCCAAATGGGGTCAACCTTTTGGGTTTTTGGGTCAAGACTCGGGCTCAATAGTTCAGCCCAAACCCGCCATGAATATATTGGGCCTATATAGCCCAGCCAGTATATATGTATGGTCTGGGTTTTTTCAGCCGGACTGTCAGGCCTTTTTTACACCCCTAGTCAAAACTATGTCCATCTCATGAATAAAACTCTGACAATAGGAGAAGTTTATTTGAGTACAGTGGCGGAAACGCCATCCACAAAAGGATGGCAATTCGTTTCATGTCAGTCGAGATAAGGGTATACGACTATATGGCTCAACCCCAACCTAACCCATTTATTAATTGTGTCAAAACAGGTTGACCCGCTTTGAGCGGAAACAAGTTTACAATCAATCCTAACCTGTTTATTTCATGTTGGGTTCATGTCAGGTTCGCATGTAATGTGGTAATTTGTGTTGGGAGGTCAGATTCGTGTCGTGTCAAGTTAAAGGTAGACGACTATATAGGGCAACCGGAACCCAACCCATTTGTTAATCATGTCAAAGCGAGTCAACTTACTTTGACCCAAAACACGTTTAAGTCAATTCTAACAAGCTTATTTTGTGTTGGGTTCATGTCGGGTTCAAGGTCTGGATTAAACTTTGCCACTTCTGGACCACGACGTGATGATCCCATTTCCAGATATAGTAATAGAATTAGGGAACAACTGTAATGTACTATTCCTACGCACAAAGGTTGATGGTTAAAACCCACTATAAAAACAGTTTTCAGATGATAAGGGAAAAAACTGTTAAAAAAATGAAAAAAGAAAAAAGAAAGAAATGTTGAAATGAATATTTCCTCCAGCGGAACCAAATTCAAAATACCATCACATGTCAGCCTGTGGACAGGGTAGGACATACAAATCCTGGACAAAACATTTGCTCCCATAGAATTAATGTTCTTACGGACGCTCATGTCCTCTCCTTCCTGCACTTGAATTCTTTCCATCTACTTACTCCAATATATATAAATATAATTTTGATGGGTGATTTTCAATTTTATGTCCTTCTTGCACTAGGGGTTAAATCCACTTCATTGAAATCCATATCCTAACCAGCATTTGCAGAATATGGGCGGTCGATTCACTTTTTCCCTATGTTTTGCACTGTAGGCGTACACAAGACGATAGCAAAGACTATTTGGACGCCTTGAAAAGCTGGTTTTCTCACCATTCTTGACAAATTTTCTTGAGAAAATCATTTTCAAGCTGTTTGGTTGTCATGAAAAGCTGATTTTCTCATAGTTTTCTCATGACTCTTTTATTTTCTTTTCTTGTGGGATTTTCTTTTTTATTCTTTTCCATCATTTTCTATTCAATTCAAGACAACCAGACTCGGCTGTGGAAAGGCAGGAAAAACACTTATATAGAGAGATGTCAATGTACCAAATGGTGGTGGGCAACCTTGATGAACCCTCTCAAAATCTCAAGAGCAGCCCTGACTCCACTGAAAGTATTACGAATGTAGTTCTCTACCACCAACTTTGGGACCCACCACTCACCCATAGAGTTGTGATTTGTGAATAAGCCGAGCTAGACAGCATTAGAAATAGGGCTGTGCATGGGCCGGGCTTGGGCCGAGCTGAGGTAGGCCCGGGGCTCAGCCCACTATAGTAATTTTGGGCTCGGGCCAGGCTCAGGCCCAAATATTTTTAGAAACTTTAGACCCAAGCCTAGCCCTATTTATTTTATCAGGCTTCGAGCCAGATTCGGGCTAGCCCACAGCCCATTAATTTTTCAAAAAACACAATCTTTGATGTCTCTTTTTCGACGGCTACTTTTTCATCTCAACTCTTTTTTGGACATTTTTAACCCTCAACACAACCCGTGTCAACTTATAATTTACCATATACACTAAAGACCCTTTTTCATCATAAAACATTTTCTTCATACACACATACATGTGTGTGTGTGTGTGTGTGTGTATTAATTATATAAGTTCGGGCTTCGGGCTGGGCTGAGGTAAGCCTGAGCCCGGCCCTAATAAAGTTCAGGCCTTCATATATATATATATATGTGTGTGTGTGTGTGTGTGTGTGTGTGTGTATTAATTATATAAGTTCGGGCTTCAAGTTGGGCCGAGGTAAGCCCGAACCCAACCCTAATAAAGTTCGGGCCTTCAACTTGGGCATGGGCCCTTATAAAGCCTAGCTTGAACCAGGCTTTTCGAGTCAAATTTCAGGTTGGACCAGGCCGAGCTCGGGTTGGCCCGAGCCCATGCTCAGCCTTAATTAGAAAGGTAGTTCTCCATCACCAACTTATGGGACTCATCCACATTGCAAGATCCGCTTAGATCATCATAAGCCAAGCTTGAGCCTTGTTTAAAGCTTTTAGAGTTCAGCCTGAGCCTCCAATTAAGCTTGTTAGATAAGTGAGCCTATTGGGTTAATGTCTTGTATTCAACCTGAGATATAACCTAGGATGATGACCCGAAAACCCAAATATGAACCGAAAATGGGCGAAGATGAGCAACACGAATCCTTCCGGGGGCAAAGCCCCTGGCCGAAATTTTTTTAACCCAGTTATATCTGATTTGGGGTCCAGATCCGACCTGCAAAGATTAGGGTTTTGGGGGTTTCTCGATTTCCATGCCATTGCACTGTTCATTGTAATCTCTGTTTTTCGATCATAGTGAAATTGCTTCTCCATTTTCGCTTATGGACGTAGGGTTCAAGCTGAACCACGTAAATCGTCTTGCTCTTATTGTGCGATTGCTTTCTTCTTTATTTTCTCTCTTCTTGGTTGCTGCATACGATCACAAATCTAGGTTTTTGCATAACAAACTAGTATCAGAGCTCGGTTGATCGTCGTAATGGCAGCAAAGTATGAAGTTGAGAAGTTCGATGGGCAGAACAGTTTTAGTCTCTAACGCGTTAAGATGCGTGCATTGTTGGCACAACAGGTACTGTAAAAGACGTTATTAGGGAATGATAAATTACCTGCAATAATGAAGGAAGACAAACTAGAAGAACTTGACATCAAAGCACTTAGTGCGATTCAATTATGTCTGTCTAATGAAGTTTTGCGGGAGATTGCTGATGGGATGATGACAGCTAGATTGTGGCTTCGATTGGAAGTCTGTACATGACAAAATCTCTCACGAATAAGTTTTATTTTAAACAACGCCTTTATATGTTGAGGATGAGAGAAGGTATGTCACTAAAAACTCATTTGGATGAATTCAATAAAATTATTATGGATTTAAAAAATGTAGATGTAAAAGTGGATGATGAGGATCAGGCTTTAATTCTGTTGTATTCCCTATCCTCATCTTATGAACACTTCGTCACTACCCTGCTTTATGGGAATGATTCGATTTCCATGGAGGATGTCAAAGCATCCTTGCATTTAGGGGTGGGCATGGGCTTTAGCCGGCCCTAGCCCAGCCCGAGGCCTGAACTTTTATTGAGGGTTGGGCTTGGGCTTACCTTGGCCTAATCTGAGGCCCAAACCTTTACATACATAATATGTTTTTTACAATAAGTATTGGGTTCAAGTCCTAGTGAAATCAATGATTTAAAAAAATAAATAACCCTTAAAATTTAAATATATGATTTTCTATGCTTTTTTAAAACTCTAGTAAAATTTTGTAGTTCAATTAGTTAAAGCATTAGGTATTACATGATTGGTCCATGGTTCAAAATTTCAGTGAAATTTCTCAAAATTTTATCAAATTTTCCTACATAAAGGGGTAATGAAATGAAATACAATGGGGAATACATAAATTCCAAAATTTCTTCGAAAATGTCACTGAAAATATGTCGATATCAACGAAACATTGATATCAATACTTTCAACAAGAATTATTATGCATGAGCTACACCGATCTTAAATCTATTGTTTGCTAGGATTTCCAATCTATTGATTCTAGACCAAAAATAATAACACCACTTAAACCTTTCTAGTAGCAATATAATTAATATAATTTCTTTTTTAAAAATGATGAAACATATATTTATATAATTAATTTGTTTAGAGTATGTATGCATAAGTTAGATACATGATATGAAAACTATTGTATAACTTTGTTATATAAAGTTTGTTTACAAAATGACTAATTTAAGATGAATTATGACATGTT
>JAOXJP010234285.1:0-10184 GCA_025762735.1 Platanus orientalis | reverse complement strand
GTTTCAACCAATTTCCAAAGGCGGTTGTCATGATATATAGGCTATGGAATGATGTCGACACTTGCCTATACCCAAAAAGGTAATCTATCATGTCAACAGTTTTGGCTAATTCTAGTGAGACAAGCTCTAGAGTCCCTCACCAAACCAGCGACAGCTTGAGCAGAGCATATCAAGAAGTTTTTGGGCTTAACTCTGAAAGCTATGGAGATCTCCTTAGAGATCGGTGCTATGTATTCATATTTTGTCATGTTACATAGACAATGGAATGATGATCGACATTTGCCTATGCCCGATAGATAATCTGTGATGTTGAAATGTGGCATTTTCTGTGAAGTGGAGTAATCATCGAACCTTTACACGGCCTAGTCTCAAGGTAAAAAATGATTGATGCATAGTTTTTTTATCAAACATTGCCATAAGGATGGACTTGAGTAGGGTGATGGTTTGTCACCGAATTGCTTTTCCGGCAGAGTGGACTTCATGATTTCATTTGCTTGTTGGTTCTTGTTGGGAGATTTATTAGGTTTGCTTCAAAATTATGGGGATCCCTATGGGTCAACACTATTTTGAAGGAGCCTTTACCCAATTTCATTGTTGAGGGGATGCGACCCCAATTCATTGTTGAGGGGACAAGGCCCAAGTTCATTTGCTGAGGGGCAGAGGTCTACATTTCATCCTTAAGGGATGGAGGCCCAAATTTCATCTTGAGGGGACTCAACCCAAGTTTCATTGCTAGGGGGCCAGGGCCCAAATTTCTTTGCTTGGGGTCGAGGCCCAAATTCTTGAGGGGTGGAGGCCCACATTTCATCCTTAAGAGGTAGAGGTCCAAATTCCTTGAGGGGTGGAGGCTTGAATTCCTTTACTTAGGGGCCGAGGCCCAAATTTCCTTTGCTTGGGGCCGATGCCCAAATTTCCTTGAGGGGCAAAGGCCCAAATTCCATTCTTTTCATTTTTTGGGAGGTGATGCATCAATCTTCATTCAAGATTAATGGAGGATGACGCTTCATCTCCATTTTTCCTTTGGGAGATGATGTATCATCTCCAACTTTGCTTGGCCGTGAATGACATTTTATTGGAGATGATGCTTCATCTCGATTTATTTTATTGGGACTTGACGGGTCATCTCCAATCACAATTGATGGGAGATGACGCATCGTCTCCACTCTTTCTTCGGAGATGATGTATCATCTCCAACTTTTCTTGGCCGTGAATGGCACTTTCTGGAGATGATGCTTCATCTCAATTTTTTTATTGCTCCTTGATCCCAGAGTCATCGATGATTGCATAGAAGACTTCCCTAGTGAGATGGATGATGTTTTCAACAATTGGCAGTACTGATTGGTTGATGACTGAGATTTGAAGCCTGGATCGGCTTGACTTTGCATTTTCTTTTGAAAGAGGTTTTGAAAATTCATTTTGCAGAAATCTTCAATTTATTTTGAAAAAATGGGCCCCTCAGGGTCTTTGAACATTAGGGATGACCCATTACCTGATTCTCGAGTACATAAGGTCATGTTTTCATATGTTATGATGCCATGCCTGGTTTGGGCAAGGTATTAAAGGTTTGTAAGTTTGGATACTGGATGTGTCTCTCTCGGGAGAGTGGGGTTACATGCCTATGCTTGAGGTCTTTGTTTTTACTTTGTCAAAAGATGATTTTTGATGAGGTATGCTCATGACTTGACTGACTTGACTCAGGGCACCATTTCTGGTTGTCACCATAAGTGCTGACTTAATTTACTCCCTTTTTTGCCCTTGTTTTACGAGGATTGGGTCAAAGTGCCGTTTCCGGTTTTCACCCTAAGCTTTGCAATGTTTCCTTTTGTTTTGATCCCTTTTGGCCCTGTACTCAAACAGGTCTGAGCTTTTTGGAAAGTGATTGAACGGGGTACATGCTTTGTTCTAAGTTGGCTGAATGCTTGATTTGTGTATTGCTGACTTTCGCTTAGAATTTCTCAAAGTGCTAAGGGGCTTAAACAGTTGCTTTGCTTAATGAATGTTTTATTAAGGGCTTTAAGGTTTGCCTTTGGATAGACAAGGTTTGAAAAGGGGCAGGGAATATTAATATGCATAACTCTTGATCAGAGATTGATTACAAATTGAAAATTATGGTTCTCTAAAAAAAAAATGCCCATTTCTTGAAGAAGATTATGGTTCTATACAAGATTTCCATATTTTGAAGAAGATCGTGGTTCTCTCTAAATTCCCCATGTTTTGAAAAAAATCATGGTTCTTTATAAGTTCCCCATGCTTTGAAGGAGATCATGGTTTTCTAAAAAATACTTGTATATTTTTTAAGAAAATCATAGTTCTTTATAAGCTTCTTTTTTTTGCCTTTTTTTTTCTTTGCTTTTACTCGCCTTTTTTTTTGAACCATTGACTCTTCTGTTTTTGATTTGTAGAAATGAACATGATTTTGGAAGCACATAAGTGGATGAATAAAAGAATGTTTCAGCAAAATGAACGTTCAAGGCCTTCTCATTTCAAGATTTTAGCATAAGTCAGGGTTACATTAGTCAAGTAAAGCACCTTTTGACTTGGTCCAAGTTTACAAATTCCGGGAAGTCTTTGCCGTCCATGCTTTCCAATAGTAGTGTCTCACCGGATAGCTTATGTTTGACAAGGAAGGGTCCTTCATAATTTGGCCTAGGTTGCCCCCGTGGTGTCTGTTCATGCGAAAGGAGCTTCTTGAGAACTAAGTCTCCTTCTTCGACATCTCTGGGTATAACCCATTGGTTGAATGCTATTTCCATGCGCCTATGATAGTCTTGCCTATTGCTTATTGCTTATAGTCTCTTCTCATCAATGAGGTTCAACTGATCATGTCAAACATGTGCCCATGCTGACTCTGAAATCTTTGCCTCCGTTAGGACTCAGAGACTTGAAATTTTAACTTTAATTGGCAGGACTGCCTCCATGCCATAGACTAATGAATATGGGGTTGCCCTTATTAAAGTACGGATTAAAGTTCTGTAGGCCATAAGTGCATAAGGCAACATTTCATGTCAGTTAAAGTGATTAGCGGTCATCTTCTGTAAGATCTTCTTGAGGTTCTTTTTGACTGCTTCTACTGCTCCATTCATCTGTGGTCTGTATGGAGAAGATCGATGATGGTAAATCTTAAACTTCTTGCAGAGCAGTTCAAGATCCTTTCCCACAAAATTGGTTACATTGTCAGTGATGGTTTTGCTGGGGACACCATATTAGCAAATGATGTCTCTCCGTATGAATCTGGCTATGTTCTTCATTGTGATTGATGCTAGAGATATGGCTTTGATCCATTTAGAGAAATATTCAATAGCCATAATGATGTACAGATGTCCATTGGCGGCTTTCTGAGGCATAGGTCCTACCACGTCTATTCCCCATATGGAGAATGGCCAAGGAGTGGTCAGGTTATGCAATTCAGAAGTTAGTGCTTGGATGATGTTGACATTAGACTGTCAAGTGTGGCACTTCTTTACATGTTGGAAGCAGTCTATTTCCATGGTTGACTAGTAGTAGCCTAATCGAAGAATCTTCTTGGCAAGTATGAGCCCATTCATGTGTGGGCCACACTCTCCTCCGTGGATATCTTCAATGATAGTGGAGGCTTTAGCTTCATCTACACACCTCAAGAGGACATGATGAGGGGACTTCTTGTACATGGTCCCACCATGCAAAACAAATTGAGCTGCTAATCTCTGCAGAGCACATTGATCATTCTTTGAAACCATATATGGAAGATTCTGATCTTCTAGATAATTCTTTATGTCGAGGAACCACAGTTCCCTACTTAAATCAATAGTTGCAATCTGAAGACAATAAAATGGCTCATTTCTCTACTCAATCTCAATTGGTGTCATGTTTGCTTCTTAAGGGATGTTAATTATTGAAGCTAGTGTGGCCAAAGCATCTACAAAATTGTTCCTTCTTCTACCAATGTAATTGAATGTTAGATACTTAAAGTTCTTGGAAAGGATTTGTAAACATTCATGATAGTCTAGGAACTACTCCGCTCGGATGAACCAATCTCCGGTGGCTTGAAAGATAATAAGTGCTGAGTCTCCACAGACTACTAGTTCATCAATGCCAAGATTAATGGCTACTTTCAAACTGATGATGCAAGCTTCATACTCGGCTATATTGTTGGTGCATAGAAAGTGTAGCCTTGCGACAATTGGGATGAGGGTATATGTAGGGGAAATGAGCATGACTTAAATCCCACAACCTAGTTGATTGACGAATCCGTCGAAGCACATCTTCCATTTGACTATCTTGCTTGATTCAACTTCAACACAAAGTATATGTTCATCTGGGAAGTCAAATTTCAAGGATAAAGGTTCATCTACTGGTCCATCTGCTAAGAAGTCGGCTATGGCTTGCCCCTTGATAGCTTTTTATGAGACATAGGTTGTGTCAAATTCAAATAGCATCATGAGCCATTAGGCATTTCTTTTTGTGGTTGTAAGTTTCTTGAATAAATATTTGATGGGATTTATTTGAGAAATCAGAAATACTTTGTATGAAATGAAATAGTGCCAAAGCCTTTTGGTGACATAGACTAGAGAGAGGTAGGTCTTTTTAAGAGGCGTGTATCTAGTTTTGTAGTCAATGAAACGCTTGCTCAGATAATAAATGGTCTGTTCCTTTTTCCTTATCTTGTCATGCTATCCTAATACACATCCCATGGAGCTATCATGCACAGTCAGATACAAAATCAACAGCCAATTTGGCTCTGGAGAAATCAATATATGCGGGCTTAGCAGATAATTTTTGATCTTGTCAAAGGCAATCTAGCAGTCATTGTTCCATTGGGTTGGAACATTCTTTCTCAGTAGTTTGAATAGGGACTCACAAATGGGAGTGAGCTGAACAATGAAATGACTGATATATTGGATATGGCCCAAGAAACTACGTACATTCTTCTCTATGCGAGGTGTAGGCATTCAAATGATTGCTTTGGGTTTGGAAGGATCAACTTCTATGCCTTTTACACTGATGATGAAGCCTAAAAATTTTCCATGGGAGACTCCAAAGATGCACTTGTTCAGGTTCAGCTTCAATATGTATTTCCTGAGATGGGAAAATAGCTTCCATAGATGCTTTAAATGATCTCCTTTGTGACGGGTTTTGACAATCATGTCATTAACATTGACCTTTATCTCTTTATTGATCATGTCATGGAAGAGGGCAATCATTGCCCTTTAATATGTTGCCCCCTGCATTCTTGAGACCAAAGAGCATGACTTTGTAACATAATATGCCCCAAGGGGTCGTGAAAGTAGTCTTCTCGCGGTCTTTTATGGACATCTTGAACTGGTTATAGCTTGAGAACCCGTCCATGAAGGACATCATCTCGTGTTCGGAAGTACTGTCAATAAGCACATCAATGTGGGCTAGAGGGAAGTCACCTTTGGGACTAGCTTTGTTTAGGTCTTTGTAATCAATGCACATTTGAACCTTGCTGTCCTTCTTGGGTACATGGATGATGTTGGCTAACCATTGGGGATATTGGACAGATAAAAGGAAGCCTGCATTTAGTTGTTTTTGGATTTCTTCTTTAAGGGCCGGGGACCATTTTGGTCATAGACGCCTACGCTTTTGCTTGATGGGATGAATATCTGGGTTAGTGGGAAGCTTATGGGTGACAAGGTCTATGTCCAGACCAGGCATGTCCGCATAGGTCCATGCGAAGATGATTATGTACTCTCGAAGCAAATTTAATAGGGCATACCCCAGATCTGAACTGCTGGGGGTCTCAATTTTGACAATTCTAGGCATGGTTTCTGACCTAATATTGATTTCTTGGAGGTTATCTATCGATGGAAGATTTTGGTTCTCTTGGCGTTCAAAGGCCTTGATCACCTCTTTCGACATTATTTCCTCATCATTCAATTCTTCTTGTTCCTATTTAAAGAAAATATTTTAGTATTGACTTACATGAAAAGGGTATTTAATACTCGAGGAGCAACTGGACTTGGAATCATGCTCCAAGTTGCCTACATACCCAATGGTTGCACTGATCATAAGCTTAGTAAATTTTGTTCAGACGAGATCAAGTTACGCGTAGTTCTAGTCTCGAGGTGGACCAAATTTATTATTTTTTTTGAAAAGCAGCTGAGCCTGAAGTTACTTCTTAAGTTATCTACATACTTGACTTTTTAGCATAAGTGCTTTTGAAAACATTGGTCTGTCAAGATCAAGCCGCATATAGTTCTTTGATTATAAGGGTAAAGAAAGCATAAAAAGATTTTTTCAAAAGTGACTAGGCTTGAAGTTGTGTCTCATGTTGCCTACGTACCCCTCACAGGTGCACTGGTTGATTGCTTTGACAATTTATGAGTCACTAGGGATCATGTCTACGTAATTCTTATGACAAAGTGGTGAAAAGGAAAAAAACTAAAATCTTTTAAACAATTAAACAAGAGTGGAGTAAGGTCGGGCTCTTCCTAGCCTCTTTTTTCAATCATTCAATCCATCACCTGGTCCTGGTCCTCTGCTGTGGCAGAGTTAGCTTGTCTGATCTGGTTTGCGGCTTTCATGGGTACCCATGTTTCCGGCATGTTGACCTGGTCAGGGTCAAGCTCGTGTAAGTCTAACTCTTTACTCGTGATAACTGATTACAGTGCTTTCATGACATCACCGGGGAGAGAAAGTAGACTTAGGGGAGCTAGGTTGTCCTTCCTATGTTCTGAGGTGTTGGGGGTTAAACTTTTCTCGACCTTAGGGACAGACGGCTTAGAGCTGAACATGTGGGTATGGGGAGCAACCTCAAGATGGTAGGCAAGATGTTTACTGATGATTAGAGGGGGAATGATGATTGGTTTTGTTTGTGTACATTCTGGGATGAGCTTAGGTGGCACTATCTGAGTTGGTGGTTCAGTTGGCAGGGTAGTGCAAGTCTTGGTTAATCCAGAAGTAGGCACAAAGTGTTGTGCGGTCTTGTTGTCGACTTTCTTCTACTTGTTTTTCTTGAATTGATGCTTGATGAGAGGTTTGAACCATAGGCCTACCTTGTAAGGTACTCTGATGGCTTTGACAGGGTTCTTTCTTCCTTGAGAATGTTTGCCTAGGCCTTTGCTCGTGTCGAATTTCATCTTGGCCATCATGTAGAACTTCGATGGAAGTATTTCAGCCTTCCTCTTTAGCTCTGCTACCTCTTTCTCTGTGTGCACAAACTCAAATTGGTACAAGGTGAAAGTATTTGGGGCATGTAAGTTCCAAACTCCTAGTATCTTCTACCCTATCATTGTGCTCACATCTGTATCAACCGGTACTGTGACGACTTTTTGGTGGGGAGTGGATGAGACGATGCCTGCCTGATGAATTCATGGCCTTCCTAACAACATTGTGAAGGAGGATGGTATCCATAGTACTTGAAACTGAACTTGAAACATTCTCTTTTCTATCACTAGAGGAATGTAAACTTCTCCTTGGCCGTGACTAACTGAGTTGTCGAAGGCCTTTATGTCATATGGGTTAAGTTTCACATAGTTTGAGGGAACTCCCAACATGTCCAATGTATCCTTGGTACAAATGTCTAAGGCAGACCCATTGTCTATCAAAATGAGGGGAATACACATGTCTGAGTGGTGGACTATGATGTAAATGGCTCGATTGTGTATGGTGTCACCCTCGGGAATCTCATCCTCTGAGAATGTTATGATTTGTGGTGTTGATACTCCAGCCACCATGTTTTCTAACCTGTTTGGTGTGATCGAGGCGTCTAAAAGGACTTTTTGAATATACTCAAGAATCTTTCTCTGTGCTACTCTAATGTTAGTAAAAGGCCTAAGATAGAGACCTATGCTGGCATTTTGGACAACTGCTCGATCAAGAACATGTGAGACTTTCAAATTACTACTTCAAAAATCTCATTTTCTCTCTTTTCTTCTGCCACTCTGGTCTATTTCTGTACCTTTGTTTCAACTTCTTCCATCACTTTCTCTTTCCCTTTGCCCTCGGGATGTAGATATGTGCATGGCTTGGAGACTCTACTTGACCGAGTGATGAAGGTGGTGAGCTCTTCCAACTCATCATTTGATAGCTCTAGATCTGCCACTTCTCCGACTAGATAGCCCAAAGGGACTCGATTTAACAAGTATTGTATTTTGGTAGGTGGAAGAATGTTGATGACTTGGTGAGGTGATGAAAGGTCAGTGAGCTAGGCATATAATGATGGAGGTGGGATGATATGAGGTGATGAAAATGGGTCATGGGTTGCTGAACCTTCCTTGTACATGTTTACATCGGGGGGAAGGACTGTTAGTGGGTTATCTGTGGCCATATCCCATATGTGTGTGAGCAGGTGCTCATATTCAAGAGGGGGAATGGCTTGGGGGGTGTCCATTTAGGGTAGACACTTGGTTAGTGTCGGGTAAGAAAATGATTTTCTTGGGCTCTGAGATCTTGGTGATATAGCTGGAGGGATTGAGTTAGGTGCTGGTAAGACCGATCATGTTGACCCCTTTTGGTGGCTAGTGGCTAGGAGTGGATTCTGGATGATATTTGAATTGATGGAGGATTGGTGGGTGTAGGGTCAAATGATATCTTACCCTCATCGATTAGGTCGTGAATGTCATGTCTTAGGTGGTAACACCTGTCGATGGTGTGCCTTAGGGTTTGATGGTACTCACAATGTTCCGCTTGATTATAGCGGTAGGGTAGGGGGTAAGGTGGGGGTCTCGAGTCAATTGGCTACAACAACCTCTTTCTGATGAGGTATTCCATGATATACTTGTAGGAGTAGGGCAATGGGGTGAATTTGATCTTTTTCTTCTCTTCTTTGGGTGCACCTGGGTATCTAGGTTGGTACAACTATTGTAGAGGAATGATGTTCATAGCTACTGGATAGCCTTGGGTTGGCTGCAGCAGAGGTATAACATGACTGTTATTTTGACTAGGTCGAGGGACTTCAATGGCTTGTACAAGATTTGCTTTTGGTCTGGTGACTGCTGCCTTCTTCAGCGTGGTTTTGGTGGAACTGGCAAGAGTGAGAGGTGCATCATGTACCAAACCTACTTTGATGACCAACTTTACCTTTGCAGCTTTGTGAACAACCTCGGTGAAGTTGCTCTGTGATGTAGTCAGGAGCATCAGTTGGTAGGTAGGACCTAACGTCCTCATGAAGGTGGATATCATGTCCTCCTCAGACATAGGGTGTTTTAGATTGGAGGTTTTCAATCTCCACTTATAGGCAAAGTCCCTGATACTTTCTCCCATGATAGGTCTCATTCCTTCAATTTCCTCTCGAGTTGGTAGTATCTCAAGATTAAACTTATAATGGTTAAGGAATTTGATGTTGCACTTTTCTTGGCTTCCTATCCATTTCCCTGTATTCTTCTTTAGACTCTGGCTAAACATCTGGACCAAGATACATTCATCATGTCCCCATTGGAACATAACATTGCAATACATGCGGAGATGCATCTTGGGGCAAGTGATACCATCATACTTCTTGACACTTGGCATTTGAAGGTTTGGTGGTAGTACACCCCCGGGGTGAATACAGAGATCCTCAAAATCTATAGAGATGGGGAACTGCCCCCTTTCATCAATTCTACCTTTGCTGCGAGCTTGGCTAGCTATGCACTGGTTGCATCCTTTGGAGGAACAACACTCTCCTTCCCTTTTCTGCTTTATGTTGATGGCCCATATTGCTCTTCTAGGTTGAAGATGACCTGATGTTCTGGCTGCATGTATGTGGTTATGGCTCAGAGTGGGGCCATGACATAGATGGGGCCCTGTGTGTATGACTGGCCATGTGGTGGAGTCTGCTCAACAATATTGGGAGGTGGTGGAGGCTCAGAGATTGTGTTCTGGCCATGAGGCCCTCCTTGCTTCAACAAGTACTCAAACATTAGCTTCTCGAACTCAATGAGTATAAGACTTTGAGGTTGCTCGTTGGTGCTAGGTTGGCTGAGAGATGGTAGAGAGGTTTGGGGTGATGAAGATGATTGACCATGTTTGGGGGTGGATGTCCAACTATGCCGGGACATGAAGTCCCTCATTTATCTTTCTACTTCAGACTTGAACCCGCCCGAGAGGGTATCTTCGGGACCCATCCTGCTAAGAGGTGGATTTCCCGAGGATGCCTCTGGGAGGGTAAGAGGTGTAGTGCTTGCCGTACACAAGGGTATTGACTTGTCAGCCATAGCTTTCTTATGTTGTGCCTTCTTCTTTTGCAGTAGAGTCTCTGGAGG
>JAOXJP010234284.1:0-10184 GCA_025762735.1 Platanus orientalis | reverse complement strand
GGTTTTTTTTTTTTTTTTTTTTTTTTTTTTTTTTTTTTCTCACATACCTTTGTAGGCCTACGCCTCCTCCTTTTATAAAGGAGGGGAGAACATTCTAGCAATCGTCTTGCTAGCCCCTAGCGGTTGTGAATATTCTATTGCTTGCTTATCTGTTAAAATCTCAAGATTAGCATTCCGACACTATTAGTGACGAGTATTTCAGGAAGGATCTCTTGAGCTAGCCTCAACTGATCCTATCTGTTGTTTGGTCTAACTCAACCCTTGTTGCTTAATTTCAATGTGCCTAAAACAGATCTATGATATTGAGTAGTTCTTTTATTTTGATATGTCCTATCGAGCTAACCAATCATATCGACCTATCCTGTTAGACCGTGCTGAGCCAAGTCATTAGGTTGGTCTTATTAGGATGAGGGTCGGGTCGGGTCATCCTTATGCTTTGGGACCCTTTAGGTCTAAGTGGTTCCCTCATAGGACTCAGGCCACCCTTGATGACCTAAACAAGTTGTACACATGAATTGGCAGACCTTCCACAAGAGTGCTTGTAATGGTTTGATGTTGCATCTTTTAGTCGAGTGGAAGCTTCTTCGTACTTAGGCTGAGCCAGTCTTCTGTATTGATCTGTCGTGTTGAACCAACCTGTTATACTGACCCTATCAGAGCCCATATTCATTAGAACATTTTTACCAGTTTTAACCTTATACATCCCATTTTTATGGGTACCTATTTTTTTCATTTGAAAACTGAATTTACAATCTTAATCCTATGACTGCACTCAACCTTTGTGTCCAAAACATGGTATGACATACAAAATCATGGACGCTAAATTTGATTCCAATAGGCGATTGTCAGTCATACTGAAAGCCTCCAAGATGCAGCCATCAATCTTGCAGCGATGGAACATCAGGTAAGGAAAGATCATAAGATGAACAGTAGAGAATAATTTGTGTAGAATGGAGATGAAAACGAGCTCTGATAACATTAAAGGCATCTAGACCCCCTTTATACATTAATAATGAATGACAAAAGATGCCTCTTTTGGGGCTGTACGCAATTCACCATCTACATGAGTTACACACTTGCAATGTGAATACAACTAACACAAATACATAATTCATAATTAAAAATAAATAAATTCAGGACTTTACAAGTTAGGAATGGTTCTTAAAAATTATAAATTTACATTGCAATTTATAAATTTTGCCAGCTTCCAAGCAACAAAATTTCAACTATCATGGAATTCTCAGTACGTAACTACAAAAACATATTAAATCCCATCTCCATCGTATGTCTTCCATCTCTCAATTACAACCCTGAATTGATCATCCCTCTTCCGAACCTGCAAAATAGGAGATTTATTGATTCTAATCCATGCCAAAGCACAACAGTTCAAGGGTCAAGGAAAATGATTCAAAAAGCACATGCATATGTGCAAACGTGCTGAAGACCATGGTTTTGAAATCGAACACTCATATCCTCCCGTGCATTGGCATCAATTCTCAGCTTCCAATATGACAGTAACAATGTAAGCACATGCTTTCTAAATTGTGGCCATTACAAGAAACCATGTTGGATATTATTGTTAGGATCGCAACCCTTCTATCAAAGGATTTTAAGCTGCATTAATAATTACAGAATAAAACAAACACAACAAGAATACCACAGGATACATGATTTGCATGAAAAACCCCAAACAGGGGAAAATCCACAGAATCGCAAAAACAATTTCACTATTCTGGAATAACGATACATTCTAATACACTTTACAAGATTCTCTCTCACAAAACCACTCTCTCTCTCTCAAGAGCTCTTTCTTGCTCAATCTTTCTCTCATTACAGCCCTAGACATCCAAAACATCTATTTATACTTAAGGAATTTAGAGTTAATCAAACTCCCCACAAAAAAATACACATTTGTCCTTTCATGCGCACATGGGAGTCTTTTCCATGTTTGGGCATTTTGATCGATTGAACATATTTTTTATCGATCAAAATATTCTCGGTCATTAGCCTTCTCTACTCGATCGATCCAAGTCTTCAACAGTTTGATTGGTCCAATCCTGTTACAGATTAACTCCTCTATGTTCAATCGATTGAGATGATTTACGATCAATCAAACAAGTCAATCCAACTTGATCTGAGCTAATCCCCTGAAACCTCCTTGGTATCGCACATCAGGCTCCACAACCAACAATCTCCCACTTAAAGTTTGATTACAACATTCTTGGATGAATACCTGTTGCACTTGTGAAGAGACATTTTCCCCTTGTGAAATTCATGCAGTTCAACTCCTTTGTCCTCTCGCTTAAAGACCAATTAAAGCTTTTCATAGCTTCAGTTTCTCTATTGTGACTACCTTGGTAAACATGTTTGTAGGATTCTTACTTGTGTGAAGTTTCTATAGCCTCAACACCTTTTCTTTTAGGAGTGACCTTATGAAGTGGTACTTTCTTTCTAAGTACTTGATTCTAGAATGAAAAGCTGAATTCTTCACAAGATAAATGAAACTTTGACTATCACTGTAAATCATGTTGTTTTCTTTCTTCTAACACAACTCTTCCATCAAGTTCTACAACTAAATCATCTCCTTGCTAGTTTCTATAACTGTAATGTACTCCGCTTCCCTAGTAGAAAGCATAACTCTCTTCTGTAGTTGTCATACCCATCTTACGACTGTATTTCCCAAGGTGAAGATACGTCTCGTTGTACTTCTTTTATCAAAATCACATCCTAAGTCTGAGTCAACATAACCTTGTAACTTGATCTTTGGCCCACCAAAATATAATGTTGTGTCGGTGGTATCTCTTAAGTATCTTAAAATCCACTTAATTGTCTCCTAATACTTTTCCCAGGTTTGCTCAAAAACATACTCACTACTCCCACTGCCTGAATAATGTTTGGCATTGTATTGACCATGAAATACATCAAGCTACCAACAACTGAGGCATATGGAACCTTGGACATGTATTTTTTTCTCCCACTAAGCCTTATAAGAATCTTTTTTGGAGAGTTTGAAGTGACCAACCAGTGGAGTACCAACTGGCTTGGCATCTTGCGTGTTGAGCCTGTTTAACACATTTTCAACAAAATATGCCTAAAACAACTTCAATGTATGATTGTTCTTGTCTCTAGTAATTCTCATTCTGAGAATCTGTTTTGTAGCACCCACGCCCATCTCGAATTCCTTTGACAACTTTTTCTTTAGATTATTTATCTCATGTGTGTTTGATCCTACAACAAGCATATCATTCACATATAATAGCAATATGATATAACCGTCGTCAAAGCTCTTGTAATAACAACAATGGTTTGCATAGGATTTTCTGAAACCATCATTTAACATAAACCTATCAAATTTAATATATCATTGTCTCGGTGCCTGTTTCAAACCGTATAAACTTCTTTTCAGTTTACACATCATTTTCTCCCGTCCTTCATAGTAGGTAGATGTCTTCTTCCAAATCACCATGGAGAAATGTTGTTTTTACATCTAACTGCTCAAGCTGCAAATTTTCTACTGCTACAATGCTCAACACTGTTCTTATTGTATTCATCTTGACCATAGGAGAATAATTTAGAATAATCTTGTGTTGACATCTTTTCACCATCAATCTAGTCTTATAACACTTACTAGTATCATGTTCTTCCTTTAACCTGTAAATCCACTTGTTATCCAATTTTTTTCCTTGAGGTAATGAAACTAAGTTCCATGTTTGATTTGATATCAAGGATTTCATCTTCTCCTCATCTATGACATATTCCCACTTAGTTCTAATTTCTACGTATAATGTTCCATTATAACAATCATACTCACCACCATCTGTCAATAACAAGTAATACAATGAATGAGAAAATTGTTGACTTAGCTTAGGTGTCCTTGAGAACATTCTTGGTGCAACAGTAGATTTCTGAGATTTTACTTGTAGATCTTCACATGGCATTTGAGTTTCATCTACAGTTTGGACATCATTCCCTGAAATCTTCTCTGATTTCATATACTCCTTTTTATCAGTTTACGTTTTCCTTGTCCATGTACATGACCCTTTCATTGAATACTACATTTCTATTTCTAATAATTTTTTGGTTTTACCTCATCCCAAAATCAGTAGCCAAACTCCCTAGAACCATATCCAATGAAAATACGTTTCTTAGATTTTGCATCTAGTTTGTTTATATTTTAGCATCAATGTGGACATAAGAGATAAAACAAAACACTCTTAAGTTTGACATATTTACCTCTTTTTCAATGTATGCTTCCTCTGGCATTCTACCATTCAATGGTTCCAAATATTCGTGACACAACAAATATGCCGCCGAGTTCACTACATCCACCCAAAACTACTTAGGCAATCTAGCATGTATCCACATGCTCCTGACGAGCTCTACAATCATTCTGTTCATATGCTCCGCCATGCCATTTGGTTGTAGTGTATTAGGAATTGTCTTCTCTCTTCTGATCCTATTTGAAGTGTAATATCTTTCAAATGCCTTACTACAATACTCATCCCCATTATCAGACCTTAGACATTAAAGTCTTAAACATATTTCATTTTCAACCAAGACTCTCCACTTCTTAAAAACATCAAACACATTAAAATTGTTCTTTCGAAAATATATCCATAGTTTACTAGTCGCATCATTAATAAAAGTAGCAAAGTAAAAAAGATCCACTAAGAGAAGGTACCTGAGTTGACCCTCACACATCAAGATGAACCAGTTTCAACATTTCAGACTTCGGCGACCTTACCTTTGAGAAGCTAGCTTTCTTCTATTTTCTCAAAACACAGTCTTCATAAAATTCTAAGTCCAATGCTTTGAGACCAAGAAACTTATCTTTAATGTAAAGAACCTTCATTCCTTTTTCGCTTATATGCCCAAGTCTACAATGCCACATAACTACATTAAAACCTGTTTCCACAACTATAATAAAGACATTTATTTTTCCGATCAAATAGAGTGTCTTCTTTCTTTCCGTGAAAAACAACCATAACACTTTTAATGACCTTCCATGAATCCCCCATGAAAGTCATTGTATAACCTGAACTTGCAAGATGGCCAATAGAAATCAAATTTCTTTTTAAACAGAATACATGTCTTAACATTAGTCAACTTCCATGTACCTCCATTTGGAAAACTTAATCAAATATCTCAAATTTCAATTATGTTGCAAGCCTTGTCATCACCAAGATAGACTTTTCCAAAATCACCTGGTAGATAATTATTGAAACATTTTTTACTTGTAGTGACATAACAGGACGCACTAAAATCTATAACCCAAGATTCAGGTTTATAATCGAGTGCAAGAATCAAAACATCTTCAGAAACATCACTTGCAATGATCACAGTAGTATCATTTTCCTTTGTTGTTTTCATATTTCTTCTTCTTTGGTTCCCAACAATCCTTCTTTAGATGTTCCTTATTTCCACAATTCTAGCAATCAACCCTTGGTTTTGTTGATTTCAACTTTCCCCTTGATTTGAATCTATTGCAGTCTTGCCCTTTCTCGATCGTCATTCATTTATTTTCCACATTCAATGCACTACCCGATGATTCACCTGAGGATTTTCTACAAATTTTCTCATTGAGAATTACACTCACAACATCATTAAATTTCAGTGTCTGAACCCAAGGAATTACTCAATGCCATGACAAAACAATCCCAACTTTCTAGTAAAGAAGATAATATTGACAAAGTTCTAACTTCGTCATCAAAATTGATGCCTACTGAGGTTAATTGGCTGGTGACTATGTTGAACTCATTCAAATGTTCAACAACAGTCCCACCCTTAGCCATCTTCATGTGAAACAATCTCTTCATCAGAAATACTTTATTTAAGGCAGATGGTTTCTCATACATCCGTGACAAGGCAGCCATTAGATCTTCTGTGGTTTTCTCTTTGGATATATTAAAAACAACTATCAACAATAGAGAGATAAATCGTACCCAGAGTTTTTTTATCAAGCACCTCCTAATTTGAATCGAACATCATTGAAGGTTTCTTTGCTTTTCATCCAGCAGCTGATAGAGATAATCTTCTATCTACATCTTCTAGAGTGCAAAATTTGAACCATTGAATTTCTCAACCATAAACTATGGATTCTTCCACCGTTGCCATTGCTCCTACTCGAACAAAGCTCTAATATCGGTTGTTAGGATCGCGACTCTATCGAAGGATCCTGGGATGCAATAATAATCATGGAATAAAACAAATACAACAAGAACTCCATAAGACACGATTTACATGGAACACCCCAAATAGAAGAATAGCCACAGAGTCGTAAAAACAACTTCACTATTCTAGAAGAACAATGCGTTCTCAGACGCTTAACAAGCTTCTCTTCACACAAAACCACTTTCTTTCTCTCAAGAGATCTTTCTTGCTCAATCTCTCTCTCTCATTACAACCCTAGACGTTCTATTTATACCTAAGGAATTTAGGGTTAATCAAACTCCCAACAAAAAAGTACACTTTTGTCCTCCCATGCGCACAAGGGAGTCTTTTTCCATGTCTGGAAAGTTCAATCAATCGAACTTATTTTTTATCAATTGAAATCTTCTTGACCGTAAGCCTTCTCTACTCGATTGATCCAAATGTTCTTTCGATCGAGCCAAGTCTTCAACACTCCTCTGTTTGATTAATCCAAGCTTTTTCGATCGATCCAATCCTATTACGGATTAACTCCTCTATGTGCGATCAATCGAGATGATTTTCGGTTGATCAAACAAGTCAATCTAACTTGATCCAAGTCTAATCCCCTGGAATCTCCTTGGTTCAGTACACCAGGCTCCACAACCACATCTATCATGGATAACAATAAAAGGTCACAGTATCTGTTATGGATATTTTTAATCCATATAAAATGAGAACAAATCCTCTGCAACAAGCTTAAATAACATTAAACGGAAACTGCCCTCAGAGAATGGCATCTGCACCAAAAAGTTCAAATTTCAACATTGGGTGGGAGTTTTAATACACATGTTGTATTATAGACATAATTGTGGGCCCACTTTTAACCACCTCTCATTCTCTGAGGGCAGTTTCCTTTTAATGTTATTTAAGCTTGTTGCAGAGGATTTGTTTTCATATAAAATACCACCTAACGAATGTGTTCTAAACACAGTTTGATTCAAAAGGGACTTCCATGACAATTTGAAATGGATTCTGATTCAATGAGGATGCCATCACTTGAAGTGTCATGTTTTAACATCAGAATGGAATGCCCATACCGTACGCCACATTGTAGTGGCTTGATTCCCAACCTAGCATTAGATGGTTAAAAACCAATAACTCACGTGAATCTGGACCCTTTGAAAATAAATGCAAATCCATTTTTCAAAAAGACTGCAATGTCCTATTTTACTTTTGCGTCTATGCCTACGGTAATTAAATCATAGCAAATGTCATGAAACTATTCTGTGCTTATGGGTGGTGTCGGAATAGGTTGTTTCCTTAATAATTTTGTCAAAGAAAAATCAAAATTTCAGTTAAAGAAAACCTTTCTTTTTTCAATTAGTGAATTTGTAACATGCTAGATGCACCCTGGACATGTAAACAGAAGATAAAGTCTCACCTAAATAAGACATTTACAAAGAGAAGCAACGAATTCCACTAATCAAGATTTTTCTAGCCTATTCAGACCCACAAGTCAAACGAGTCCAGATGGACTTGAAGACAGGGAATGTATTTGGCCAAAACAAGGAAAGGAGTCTACCTTGAATTGGAAACTGGCAACTCACCCAATCAGGTTATAGAAAAGAACTACACCATAATTACCTCAACCAGTGGCCTTTTACCATGGAGCAACATATCCACACTTCTTTCCGTCTGCAAAAGAGGAAAAAGAAAGTTTCAGATGAATTTAGTTTAAGGATCAATATGAAAAGGAAACTCCATTTTTTAAAGATACAGATAATCTGGCCTACCTTTTTTTCTTTTTTTACAGTTTTGAATTATTACTTTTAAAATTTTATATATCCAACAAAACCTACAATTTTCTAAAAAAAAGTAAAATATCTTAAGGTAAGCTTGGGTTTTGTGGAAATCTGCAATACATACATGCTCTAGCATCATCATGAATGAAGCTAGATAACTGTAAAGGAAACAGAGGATCTAAAATTAAACCATTGATACTCAGTGTATAAGAGATGGAAGAGAATGTTGTCCACAGAACTAGAGATGGGTAGATGAAGTGCTTCCAGAGTACTATGTGATCAACATATACCATTCAAGTTGGAATTTTTTTATAAAACGGTTATAGGACCAGCCATGCTTTATGAAGAATGTTGGGCAATCAAGAAACAATACATATCTAATATGAGAGTAGCTGAGGTGATGTTATTGTCGCCATCAGTGCCAGCACAACCACGATCGCAATCTTTCCATCAGCGCCGGTGCAATCACAATCTTTCCATCTCCTCCTCCTTCCATTCTTGTAAATGAATCTTGTTGGGTTGTATTTCCTTTCTCATCTTCTTCTCTTCCCTAGAAGTATTGTAGACATGGCCTGTAGAACTCAAGCGAGTGAGAATAAAACTGGTAGAATATTTCATCTGTGGATGTAGGCAACCATTGCCAAACCACATTAATAGCTTGTCTCCCAATCTCTGCCCCATCCTTATCATTATTTCTTTTTTCTTCTTCCAACCACTGAATCATTTTTCAGTGGTATTTGAGAACCGATCACTCATTAATCTCAGGTCCATAGGCCTTGGAGCTGCCACTGCCCTATTTTGCATCAAATAGCATACTGTTGCTGCCCACACAGTCCAGAAATCAGATTTATTTTTGGAGCTACCGCTGCCTGGTTTTGTATCAAATAAGTATACTGCATCCAGAACACACAGTCTAGTGCTGCCTGGTGTCCTTTCCCGTGAGCATCTACCTCCTTTTTGAAAGCTGTGTGTGGCCTTAGCTCTACAGGCCCCTGTTTTTTTCTCACGTATACATCTCTTGAGGTATTATTTCATTGGTGCACAACAAGCAAGGTAATTACTTCATTTGTTATCCTCATTTCTGTTTTACTAGCTAAGACTTGTTTCAGTGGAGTAAGTTAATACACAGCTAGTGCTATTTGATTAAACTTGAAATTTTTCCACGGTTGTATCATAAGCATTAACATGGTGAACACTTCTTCACCTAAGGGCACAGAAACACCTTCACCTAATGGCACAAATCTGAACTCACCATTTTATTTGCACCCATGTGATAGTCCTGGAATCGCACTTGTTTCCCAACTTTTAAATGGCGATAATTATCCCACTTGGCATCGCGCCATGAAAATGGCACTCTTTGCCAATAACAAATTGGGTTTTGTTTATGGCACTCTTGAAAAACCCACCAGTCCGGAATCTAATTTTGCCGAATGGAAACGATGCAATAATATATGGTGTTATCGTAGTTACTCAATTCCATTTCTCCGGACATTGCAAATAGCGTTATTTACACTAAAACCACTAAAGATGTTTGGGATGATCTTGAAAGTAGATTCTCTCAAGGGAATGCTGCAAGAATATTTCAAATCAAGCACTCCATCTGTACTCACCTCTAAGAACAATCATCTGTTACAGCATACTTTACAAAGTTGAAATCCCTAAGGGACAAGCTTGCATCTTACAGCACTATTCCTAAATGTACATGTGGTGCTTCAAAGCATCTTTATGAGCAACAACAAGAGCAGCTTTATCAATTTTTAATGGGATTGAATGAGTCCTATGCATCCCTCCGAAGTCAAATTCTTGCTATGGAGCCTCTTCCTTCGATTGGTAAAACATATTCCCATGTCCTTCATGAAGAAAAACAAAGAGAACTTCACACCACAACCCCTAGTCAACCTGATGCCGCAGCACTTGTGGTACCAAAAGGAGATTCTTTTTTGCCTCGAAAGCAGCATACTAATACTGAAAACAAAGGAAGAAATCGGCCTTATTGTGAACATTGTCACAAACCTAGGCATGTCAAAGCTAGGTGCTACAAACTCCATGGCTATCCACCAAAACAAGTTAACATTGTTGCCTCTACATCAACTGATAAAAATAAAGTGAGCAAAGATAGTGTTCATCAATTAACAGCTGACCAATATCAACAATTGGTATTTCTTCTTAATCTCAATGCCCCTCAACCAAGTGTTAACCTCACAGGTACGTCTTTATGTTGTTCAGTTCTCTCTAATTCTTCTTGGGTTATTG
>JAOXJP010234283.1:0-10184 GCA_025762735.1 Platanus orientalis | reverse complement strand
TTTAAGTTAAACAATAATTAACAATTCTAACCAAATCTCTCTCTCTCTCTCTCTCTCTCTCTCTCTCTCTCTCTCTCTCTCTCTCTCTAGTTAATAAAACCTGGATTCATGCATGAAAACCCGGGGCTTCCTACCAGTCATGTGTGAATGTGAATGGACAAACAGAAAAACATCGCTGTCCCGCGCCCACGAACGTGCTGCTTATGACGTCGGCTTAGCTCATCCCCTACCACTGTTCTATGCCTTCACCTTTCATAATTAACCATGGTCTCATCTCATGATCGATCGAGGAGCAAAATGGCTCATTTATTAAGGTCCTTTTGGGGAGTGAGTGACGTCCCAGACATGAGAAAGAGCGGTGGTGGTGGTGGTGGTGGTGTCCACTTGAGAAGACGACCTTCCTTTTATTTTGGGTAAATTCTTGCCCAGGCAGTTAGAAATAATACTATGATTATCATTTCTTTTCCTTTTATTAACTCCATTCACAACAATGGCTGGTAATTAACCTTGCGTGTAAATCCTTTGTCTATCTTTTTTACTATCCTGAGAAGGGTACCATGCATCATAGTATATGATCATGAGATAATAAAACTCTTGAATCCTAAGCATATGTCTTTCTATATATATGGCACATGGTTTTAAACTATCGTTTCTATGGGCTGAAATATTGGAAAAAATAATTCTTGCGTCACTCGAAGATAAATTCATAAATATTATACATTTAGGTTGACAAATATATATTTAGTTTAAATAAATCAGTATATATATCAGCCGATAAAATTTATGAAACAAATGTTGTTGGTGATATTATTAAAATATAATTCTTAAGTACTTTTTTCTTTTTAATGATAAAAAGCTATCACCTCATTATATATATATAGCCCGGGCAAATTAGGCACTGAACCAGGCCCCAAATTGTAACGCCGAAACCTTCACAAACAAACAAACATTGTCGTTCACCTTGGGCAATCACCTGAATGAGACTCACCCATGGAATGGCATGTATTCTTTTTCTTTTTCTTATTTTTGATAATTCTTTTTCAGCTCTTTTTCATCTCCGATAGAAATTCATACTTTAACTAGAAAATGTTCTGTGATGACAAAGTGTCTTATAAGCTGACACATATCGTGTTTGGGGTTCAAAAAAGTTCTCAGGTGTGTTAAAAAAAAAAGACACCACATTCAAAAATACATCATGTGTCAATCAATAGGCTCGTGTCAACACAGACAATCGTTATTCTTCCCTGTCTGAAACTCTCTCTGTCTCTCAACCTTTTCTTTCGGTTCCTTGCAATATTCCATGCGTGCAGAGACAGCAGAAGGGATCAACCCCAAGCTGAGACAGAGAGCAGAGCAGAGCCTTACGCGATTTCGTGTGGAGCCCATATTATAATTAGGTTACATAATATTTATATAATGTACACACTACATACAGCACAGTTCTCATCTCAGATGACAACAAACATTATTAATAAATTAATAAATAGCTTACCTAATGCTACCATCAGCTGACGTCCTCTCTCTATCCTTGTCTTTATACGTCAGCACAAGTGCACGCGTCGCATGGAGAGTGTGCACTTGATATGTTGATGCAGAAGTGCCACGTCAACCCTTTATATCAAGCTAGCTCTAGCTAGCTTGATCAAGTTGTTTTTAAGATCAAGCTAGTCACCGTTCCCCAATGGGGCTATGGCCTTTCTATTTTGCAGGGAGGGATGCGCCCGAATGTTTCTTTTCTTTCTTCTTTTCGTTTTTTTTTTTTGGTCTTCCTCGATGGTGTCTTTTGACAACGATCAAATATAGAAATGAGAGAGAGAGGTATTACATTACAAACTATTCTCTAAACCTTAATGGTTCTATTTAAACAAAATGATGAAGATGTGTATGACTATGGATTATGGAGTGGCCAACATCACTTCCAAAAGTCTATTTATCCATCAATATAACTCGTTTCTGATAATAATAATAATAATTATTATTATTATTATTATTATAAGATTTCAGAAAAAGATGGATATGTCACCTTTTTCCTTAGATTGAGACTGAAGAGTGTTTGTAGTAGCTATCTCAATGGAAATCGTCTTTGTAATCCATTTCTTCCTTGCCAGAGTAGATCATGAGAAATAAATTGCTAAACCCAACTTCCTTCATCTTCGCTTTCAATGAAGGGAAGGGAAAGGTGATATCTTAAGAAAGACTTTTCAATTATACTCATAGTAATAACAATTGAAATCAGAAGTAGGGATAATAGTTGATAACTATGTTGTTTTGTTTGTTAGTCTCAACCGTGTGGGGCTAAGCTATACATGATTGAACATGGACCTGAAAACAACTTGATGACCACTCAATATTCTCTACGGCCATATATAAAGCTACCATTAACTTGCTACTATTGTCTACAGTGCCGGCACATAGACAAAATAAATAAATAAATAAAACACCTGCTGTAAGACAATCATGTACATTAATGGTAGTTTAACGGCTGTAGAGGTTTGGAGTGCTTGATGAGTGTCACCGCTTATCACCTCCAGCGTGGATTTGGAGTGCCCCCTTAATGAATGCCTAAGGTCTGCCCATATGCAGGGCAGACACATGGCATTGAAATAGTGAATTACACTTTTTACGAGTAATTTTCACTTTTCAATGCCATATGTTTGCCCCTACATATGAGCTAACCTTAAGCATTCGCTAAGGGGGCACACCAAATCCTAAGGGCCTCCCGCTTGAGACGTATTTCACAAATATTTTCCCCGATTAAGGAGAAGATTTGGGAAATTTTCTTATACACCATCACATATTTATGAAAAAGAAACTATAGCCTAAATGTAGATTTCGTATGTACACAGGGGTTCAAATAATATTGTGGACCACCGCGTGAACCATTTTACCAATTAAACGTGTCCTAAGAAGCTTCTCCATTATTAATCTTAATAATGGTGGTTTGGCAGAGGTAAATTTAGCTCATCCACTGCTTGGCATAGGAACATTAGGTCCCTTTCTTTTTCGAAAAGAAGATCATTTAAAACTAGAAATTTAATTTAATCACAAAACTAGATTAGAAGAAAATGTTCTGTGATGAGAAGTGTCTAGTATGTATGGTAAATGATAAGTTGACACATTTTGTGTTTGGGATTAAAACCATCCAAAAAAGTGTTCAGATGAAAAAGTGAGTGTTCAAAATGAAACACCAATTCAAAACTCATAATGTATCAATCTATGACATGCTTATAGAGGTCTGTGTCAAAACAAACAATCATTCTCCAACTATATTAGGAATGAGATCTCATACGTAGACGCAATCAAGCTTTGTCGTATGCAGTGGATTTTCATCGGGAGCATGATGATGGCCGATAAGAGAAGGACATAGAAGGCACTCAATCTATCCTTATCATGTCAATAAATGGCAACTTCATTGGATATGTTTTAGAAATGTAAATAATCCACTGTTACCGATCGAAAGGCTACAAACCAAAATAATATGCTTTACATATACTGATAACTAATAGAGAGATAATTTACAAAAAAGAGGCAAGGTTCACTGTGGCGACAAAACGGGTTTTGCATCGTGTTGCACCACAATCTTGAAATGTGGCAGTTTGAAATAAGTTTTTGTGTTTCTCTATGCCGCCCTTTCTTCAGGTGTCAATCTATAGTCCAATAACCCTATGCCATGCAGTAAATAGGGTCGTTTTCTCACGGTAATTCGAGGACTAATATTACTCGTAAGAGAGAAGTGCAATACACGGTAAGGTATGGTGCCAACTGGCAGGTGAGTTAATCTTAAGAGAGAGAAAGTGCAAAAGACCGTTTTTCTTTTTCTTTTTTTGTTGTTATTACTCACTGTACTCAGGCAAGTGGGTTAAGCTTAACCATGGTCATCCCAAGATAAGAACCGTGAAAGGTAAAAGATAAAAGGTAAGAGAGTATAGATAAGACAAATTAATGATGTTGTTCATGTGTATTGATAATCTTTTTATAGTGTTTATAGTCCCTTGATTGAAGGAATTACATAATAGTTGTTCTGTAATGAATTTGCTAGCGGTAAGAGGTGGACAACTAGTTACCAAGAGATGAAGATGGATTTGGTTGGGAGTCTATACATCTGGGAGATGGATTCGTTTAGGTCTCTTTACAGCTATTACACCCCCTTTAAACGCATGGACTGAACACAGACCATGAGTTTGTTTTTCCATAGTTGAAAACAAGTAGTAGAGAGGCCTTTTGAAAAATGTTTGTCACCTAGTCAATGGTGTTAATATATTGTACATCAAATTCCTTATGATCAAACTTTTCACACATAATGATAATCGACCTTAAGGTGCTTCGTACAAGCATGAAACACCGAGTTAGATGCAAGAGAAATAGAACTGATATTGTTACACAAAATCAATGGAGTAGAGAAAAGGGAATTTTGAGATCCTTCAACAACATGCAAAGCCATGATATTTCTTCCACAGTATGAATGAGTTGATGATATTCAGATTCAATGCTAGATCAAGAAAGTGTTGATTGCTTTTTGGAACTCCAAGAGATATGATTATATCATAAATAGATGCAATAACTACCTATAGATCGTTGATCAAAAGGATTATTGACATAATCAACATCGGAATAGGCCACAGTTTGATTAGCCTAGATTAAAGGAATATGTGCCTTTAACATAGCGTAAAAATATGCTTGACAGCAGTCCTATGAATTGAGGCCAGTTGATGCATAAATTGGTAAACTTGATTGCTTGCAAATGTTCAATCTAAATGAATGAGTGTAAGTTAATGGAGTGCCCCAACAACACTACATACATGGTTGTATTTGGAAGAATCTCACCATCTGAGGGCTGCATCTTTTTACTAGAAATTGTACATGATGAATAAGACTTAGCATCCTCCATATGAATATGTTTGAGTAAGTCCAAAGCATATTGCATTTGAGTGAAATATAAGCCCCTCTAGAAAAATAAGCTTCAAGCCCAAGAAAATAATGTGATCCACTAAGATCTTTCATGGCAAATAATTTTTCAAGATAGGAAATGAGTTGATGAAGATGAGTCACACTATTTCCAATGAATAGTATATCATCAACATAAATTAATAAGAAAATGACAACCTTGTTTTTGTGGTAAGTAAATAAAGAGTAGTCAACCTTAGACCTAACAAAATCACGATCTTCAAGATAGTCTGAGAAATAGTAAAACTAAGCTAGAAGAGCTTGTTTAAAGCCATAAATAGATTTTTGAAGGTGGCACACATGAGTAGGAAATTCATGATTTACAAACCCCTTTGGTTGAGGCATATAACTTCCTCTTACAAAATTCCATGGAAAAAGGCGTTTTAAACATCAAGCTATCGAATGGACTAACGGTTTTGTGAGAGCAAGAGCCAAAATTAGGTGAATGGTGGTACGTTTCACCATAAGACTAAATGTTTCATTGTAATCAACACCCTCCTTCTGTTTAAAACCATTAGCTACAAGCTGAGCCTTGAACCTTGCAACAAACCCATCAGAATTTTTCTTGACTTTATAAACCAATTTATTCATAAGAATATTCATAGAAAATGAAGGTGGTACAAGAAACCAAGTACCACACCTTTGTGGAACAACAAATTTAGTACACATTGGCTGATGTCATTCAGAAATTTTATTTGCTTAGGTAAAACATGATGGCTCTATTGGTCCAGGTACGAGCTTGCTAGTGAGAGCATATTTGAGGTTTGGTTTTAGGACTCCCACTCAACTATGAGTAACCGTGGGATAAGAAGATGAAAATTTCCCACACAATGATGGTTGATGAAGAGGTGATGGAGGATTAGAAAAAAAAAATGAGAAGATTGGGGGAAGATAGGGATGAAGAAGGAGCAATCATGGGTGAAGCAATTGGGAGAACACAATTAGTGGGGGAGAAGATGAAGGTGGTGAAGGAACAGGTGTACATGATACATCAAAAGTGTGGAAGGGAAATAAGGTGGTTGAGGACCAAGCATGGGAGGTTGGCAAGCCCGAGTAGCTGCTTCCATAGGCACAGAGTGACAAGGCTTTATGATCATAGATTTAAACAAAAAGAAATCCTCATTAAAGACAACATTCTGAGATAAGTACACCCTTCATGTTTTAATATCAAGACATTGATACCCCTGATGATTAAGAGAAAAACCCAAGAACACACAATGTTTAAACCGAAGTTGAAATTTGTTTCTATTATATAGACGAAGATAGGGAAAACATGAACATCCAAACACACGAAGCACAAGATAACTTGTAATTTTATAAAAATAACTCCTCATAAGGAGATATGCATAACTTAAGCTTTAGTTGGTAATCTGTTGATAAAAAAATGGAAGCATTATATGCTTTGATACAATAATTAGTAGGATCCATGCCCGTATGGGCCAAAAGAGTAAGTCTAGTCTAAATAATGTGTCAGTGCTTACGTTTAGCAACCCCGTTTTGTTCAAGAGTATAAAGACATGACATGTGATGGAATATACCATGTTGAGATAGACATTTTTGAAATTTTGTACTAAGATATTTGTTGTCACCATCAGTTTGAAAGGCCTTTATAGTAGTGACTGAGAGGAAGAAAGAGAAGTGAGAGACTTCATGTGGGAGGGAGACTTGCTTTTGGCTCTCCAATTGTAGGCACTAACAACCAATAACCTTTCTCTCTATTCTTCACACTTCTTTCTCTATTTTAGGGCACCTCAACATATAGAGGTGGGTTCAATTTATATAGAAAAAAAATGATTTGAATGGGCATTGCAATGGAGTTTATTTGAGACATAGGGGAGGCATTCAATTAACGATACGTGGTAGTTAATGGACCAAATGGGGGAAGGCCACATGGAAATGGCTGCATCAAGTGAGGGGTAGGATGGTCTTTTTGGTGCCCCTTTGGGGAACACCAATGGGGGGCTCCCAATTGTCCCACATTAATAGGCCCTCATGATGGAGAATTAAATGTGTTGAAGAGTGCTAATGGGAGGTCTCCATGTGTCAACTAATTGATTTGAAAATTTTATTTTAGATTAATATGAATTAGAAGCACCAATCGGAGGCGCCACATGTCACCTCGTTAATGGGCTCTTATGATGCATTTTAGATCTTTTGAAGGGAAATAATAGGAAGCTACCATGTGGCAATTTCCTTGTGTGTTCATATATAATGGCACATTAATGTTCCATCTAAGCATAAAATGCACTCACGGCACATTAAATGGTCATCCAAATGCATTAAATGCGAAATGATTTCCTTTTTCAAGAGAAAAATGGTTATAAGCAGTTGAGTCCCACTTCATGGGCTGTGGAACCCTGATGGCTACAAATTGCAGTGTTTTTTAGGCCTCCCGGACATTTCGGTTACAATGTGATAGTTAAAAGTGAATTTTAACATGTGTAGGATAGAGAACAATGAGGGTTTAACAATCTTGGGAAACTTTGGATCTCACTTTAGAGGGGTAAAATTTAAAAATTTCCACTCGGGTTCTCCAACTACAACCCTCAAGTTTTGCAAGATGTTGGTTCATCCAGTGTGTCTATAACACCCTGCACTTAATGTTAGTAGTATTTGAAACCATGACCCAACACCTCAAAGTCCATAAAAGAAACCCCATTTATATGTGAGTTAGAGGGCTAAATTCTAGTCTTAATAAGACCTAAGTATTCCACTAAAGTGATTAAGAAAGAAAGAAGGACATTGGGTTTGGTTTGGAAACCCAAAAGGGTAAAGAGCCAAAAATTATACTGTCATGATTGATCCCTAAAGTGATTATACAATGTTGTGATGCTCTTCCCTTAGGTTAATCAATGGATCGACCCTTCTCTTAGGGATTGTACAGTGATGTGATGCCCTTCCTTTGGGGTTAATTTATGGTCCAACCATTTCTCTTAGGTGTACAATAATGTGATACCCTTCTCTTGTGGTTAATCAATGGTTCGGCCCTTTTCTTGGGGATTCTACAATGATATGATGACCTTCCCTTGGGGCTAATCAATGGTCAAGCCCTTGTCTTGGAGAATTATGTGGGGACTAGACCCTTGTTCTGTGGAAATAATGTGATGACTACCCATGTCCTGGGGGAATAATGTGGGGACTATCATTGTCCTAGGGGAATTATGTGAGGACTAAACCCTTTTAGCCTAGGATAATAATTGAGGACTAAACCCTCCTATGGGTTAATATGTAAATCAGTTTTGTATCGATTAGTGAACCATTTGTTTGATTTAAAAGGAAATGAACACATGTATTTTGAAGAGTGTTCCGTTTCAAAAGAGTGAAAAGACATGTTTTTAAGAAATTCAATTTGCATACTATATATGTAGCATCCCGCACATTCATTACGTAGTTAAACTTAGTAATCGGTTTATGTATTGATTTACCTGACCCAAAAACCATAGAAGACCTTAGGGACTTTGTGTGCATACTCAAGCATGTTATGAAGGGCTTAAAGACCCTCCCGGTAGCTGGAGAAACCAACACCCTTCTGTCACCCCAAGCAATCGCAACAACACACGAGCACTCACAGAGTAGCATCCCGAGTGCTCGGGGATAGCCCAAGCGATTGGGGGTCATATTCTAGAAAGTTCCCATTTTCTGTCTGCTCAGGGTGAGCCCTCGCAATAGCACCTAAGAGCTCAAAGGGGGGTACCTCGTGCAATCGCGAGTCGTGTCAAGCACTAGCGGTCTCCTATAAGAAATATATATATATATATATATATATATATATATATATATATATATTTCAAGGATTTTTCTCCCACTTTGAAAAGGATCTCTAGGAGGGTATTCTCATACATGATGAGTATATGACTACATTTTAGCCTAAATTAGATTAGAAAACACCTAAGAAAAAGAATAGAGAGAATTAGGAAAAGAGGGGATTTAGCTCTCCTAAGCCAAGGTAAGCTCCAATTCCTTAAATCAAGGATTAATGAGTTAGAATTTGAATATTTTGACATTAGATTCACGTTCTTGGATGATTTTTTATGTGATCTATATAAAATTTATAGAGAAGGAGGACTGAGACAAGATTTGGACAAGAAGTTTTGCTAAAGAGAAGCTTAATTGTAAATGATTATGCTTACTATGGCTATTATGATGTGTTCTACATCTTGAATTCTCAAGCTATGTGACTTGTGTTTGAATTCTTTGAAATCTCTAGGAATCCTTGTGATAAGTCCTTAAACTATGCTTGATCCTTGAATCTAAGACTACATGGTAAGTAATTATGCTTATTATTCTTAATATGAATTAACATTTTGTTGATATTTCCAGATTATGTGATTTTGTCATTAGATCATTTGAATTTATGGAAAATCCTTACTTAAAGCCATTGAATCTTGCTTGATCTTTAGATCTACACCTACTTTGTAAGTAATTATTGATCTTAGTTATTGTGTGGATCGATTTCCTTCATTGAATCTTTTAGATCATACAAATTCTTTGAAAATCTATGTGAAATGGTGAATCATCAATGATCTATCCTATGGATGACCAATTTTGTAGACAAACTTGCTTTACCCTTATGTTTAGAACACTAGACATAATTATTGGTATGATCTCTAAACTTAGACATATTGGAATGCTATTGAATCTTTAACATTCTGTAAAATTATATTGAACTTATTAACTCCATTGAATTCTATGTTTCCTATGTGATCATATGAATTATGTGAACCATCGAATCTTATTGCATGTTTTGAAAATCGAATTTGGCCTTATGAATATCGAATCATGTAATAACATTGAATCTAAGTGAAGTCATGTATTTGATCTTATTATTTACCATTAAATTGATTAGGTTTAAGTGATAAGTGTGATCCATCTGAATCATAATGACCATATGCCTAAGGTTACTCTATAGTATTGTTCCGATTATTGAAATCAAGTGACCCCTACGAATTTATTGTATGAACCTCATTGAATTTCAAATCATTGACTCTTTTGGACCCCGTCACCAGGCTAAGTGTGACCATTGACTCTCTTCCGGCCCACTCAAAGGGTTAAGTGTGGGGAAGTGCTTTGGACATGTTTTTTGGTTTCACGGGATTTGGCCCTGCTTATGGGGATTATCAGGAGATTCGGACCCTACCCTTGGGGTTTTATATCGAGGGATTTTGTTAATGTAAATTGTCAATTCCATAGATTGTAAAATACATGGAGTGGTAGATTAGGCATGGCATGAGCATATTGCA